>CM076579.1:1358951796-1359048674 GCA_034641835.2 Pinus albicaulis | reverse complement strand
AGGGTTTCTACTCTTACTGATTTTTCTCAGATCTTGATCAGAAGATCTGGCCAAAGGAGGGAGGAGCCCTCACCACCAGTTGAAGAGGCACATAATAGAGTTGTCTTTATCATGAAGGAGTAGCCTTTATCTCTAGCAGTTGAGGTAGCCAACACATTTGGGGAAGATACTCTTGCAGTCACACAAGACTCTTCCAAACTTTACCAAGGTATTCATGATTTTTCATTTCCTATTGATTCCATACATGCCATGAGGGATTGCATATCATGGCAAGCTGATTGTCTAGAGTAGGAGACTCTTACTGTGTTGTGCCACCATTTTCATTCACCCTTGATGAGTCATGTACCACCTAGGAGGTTGGGGTTTGAGAAATGGAACATAGAGAGGATTGCATTTCAATGTCCCATGAAATGCAAAGTTGATAATCTGTTTTGGGATGATGACAGCTCTTGTTGGGGAGGTTCCAAATTGCAGAATGATGGGAAGCATCCACTAGGAACTAAGTGGATGTGGATGGGAGGAAAGAGGATGGTTATCCTCTTGCAAATCTATGATATAGGGCAGCAAGAAGCCATGCTACGTTGGTTTCTCTTGAGGGACTTTGGCCAACATGTGACCTATTCCTTTTCATGGGGTTTGAGAGGGAAGAGGAGATGGCAAGATACTTACACCATGTAGAATAAAGGAGCATGGGTGCATTATGATGGGATGGAATTATTCTTACAATTCATCATGTTCCCATCTCACATTTGGTATGGTGGGAGTATAGAGGAGCAGCAAACATTCTTGTTGCTCAGATTCTGTTTGGATGTTGTGGGAGCAAAGAGGAGGCACTAGCATGGTGCAAGGGGATCGCTATTTGATCTTGGATGCCCAAGAAACACCTTATTCATGGGAAGGGCTCTACATTTGTATCAGAATGATTGGAGGAGTCTTTGGAAAGATTCATGTCAAAGATGGGAGCTTTGAGATGACAGTGGCCCTACTCCAAAGGCCAGCAACGTTGTCACTTGAGAGCTTGAATTAGTTGTTGGAGTGTCCTTCAAACCACTTCACAAGTGATTTATTTTGGAGGCTTGTAGGAGATGACAATGAGGAATTAATGGATGTTAGCATCCCTTTCTATGTTTTGATCTTCTTGGCTTGGGCTCACAAGGACAAGAAGAGACACCTACATGCAACAACTTTGGATTCTTCTTCCATGCATTCTCATGCATACTATCTATTGATGGAGGAGTCCACTTGGGAGAGCTTTCTAATGGGTGTATATCATAATATGGCTAGATGCATAGCCCAAGAGATGATGATATGGTTGGCACAACCACTCCCTTACTATGTTGCATTAAGGGGGACTTTTCATTTGAGCCATTTCAGCTCAAAGGCCAATGTACATGATGAGGGAGGTAACTATTTGTTTCATGCTTTGCAATCTCTTATATTTATGAGAAACATATAATATCAAGAGGTATATTTTCCTCTTTCTCATGGTCTATTGCAGCAAATATGATGGCTATTTTAGCAATGGATTGTGGGGGAAAGCCACATGGGTTTTGGTGTGCACCTTTGGCACCAAAATATGTTTCAATGATCACATCTTGTAGGATGGATGTGGTAGAAAAAAAGTTGCTACAAATACACTTGTTGCATCATATATTGAGGCAGGAAAATGATGCCCTGTTCTGGTTCCATGCATGGAACTATATTTCACCTCCTTGATCTCATAAGTTTATGCTTCCATATGTTGCTAGTGGAACGCTGTTCAGAGGAAGCAATATTTTGAAGGAGGGGAATGAATTGAAGAGGCCCATTGGGAGTATTATTCTCCCTACTTTTCATGTTGTATTTTTTAGAAGAAACAATGGGCAGCCCATGATTTCCAAGCTTCATCTATTTCCTTCATGTGGGAGGAGCTATTTGGAGAGTTTGAATTTTTGGAGGAGGCACTTCATGGTTTGTATGATTGATGGAGTGGCTTGGGTCTCTCTTGAAGACCATTATGTTTCAGCCATATATCAACAACAGCCCCATATGTATCATGAGGAGGGAGAGACTCAATGGGTGGATGTGCCCTTTGGGAGAGAAAACCTCCATTCCTTTTACAGCACATGCTCCAAGGGGAGTATGGGAGATGATATGGTCACCATGTTCAGCCATTTTTTTTTTCCATGAGGTGAACCATATGATTTTTTGGATGCCATATGATGATTACTTCCAACTCATCACATATGAGGTGATTTGGGCCAAATTCATTTGCAGCGTTGGAGGAGAGATCCTTGAGGATCTATACTTCATCTTTCCTCTTGAAGGCAACACCATTGCAACCAAAGATCATCTTTCACTTCACATTCATCATAAGTGAAGAAGAGGATAGCATGGGGTAGGCTATGAAGCTTACCAAGTTCAGAAATTCATCCCACCTATTTCTCATGAGCACAAGGTGGAGGAGTACTTTCAGGAGTTTCCTAGTTGGAGGGTGACTCATTTTACTTAGCTGATTGCTTGGGGGATGGAGGATCTACATGGGGAAATTTCAGACTCTATGCCTTGAGTGGAGGACTTTTTTTCAGTTCATCCTTGCTCTTGCTTGAGGAGAAGCAAGTTTTCCGAGGGGAGGATTGTAATGTTCCAAATTTTTCAATAAGGTAATTGGAACATTCGATTTGTTTTATTTTTCATAAATTGAATAAAATGGGTGAGGGATCCCATGTAGCAGCCTAATAAACACTCCTAAGGTGCAAAAATTCACTTAAGTGGCTTAATTTAGTAGCCCCAAGTGTGAAAAGGGCCAAAAGAAAGTGAGCTAGACCATGGTTGACCCAAGTCAACAACGTAACCAAGAGGGGAAGCTTGAACAAGAAGATTGCTTAGTTGGATGGAGGGAAATTTGAAATGAGAGAAACCCTAATGTGAGTGGGGTCCATGGCAAGGAAACATGCCTTGCATAAAATATGAAGGAGATCCATTGTTGATTCATGCTGGAGAATTTTGAATTGCAGCTCTCTTCAGTTATTCAACTCAGATAGCTTGTGCTGCTCAACAAAAGGGGAATTCATATTTAGGAGTTTCCTTATTTTCCTTGGGAGGCCTTGGTGGAGTTTTTATTCATATTCCTCACATCTTGGCTTGAGGCCAAACCATTCATATTTAGCTACTGCATTATTCTGTTGGGCAGAAATGCTGGAGTTGCTGGTGTTGCAGTGAGGGACCGTCATCACCTATTTCTGGGGTTGTTTTGTAGAGGAGGAGCCCTCTCTTTCTCTAGGAGACAAGAAAAGGAGTTTTCTGGAGCTCATATTGCATATTTGGCATTGGGCCATATGTTTCTTCTCATGCCCAGCGCAGTCTCCTTCCCTTACATCGTTATCTTCAGAGGAGGCATGCACAAGGGGTTCTCATTATGCAATAGAGAGTGCAATCTTCAGTGAAAGGGGTATCCTTTCACTTAGAAGATCTTTGGAGGAGGTTTTTAAATTGGTTGCAACATCTACATCCTTCTCCTATGTTGTATTGTATTTGAGTTGCAGCAGCTACACTACAACTCCGGCATTTTCCTATTTTATCTATTTTAGCCAATCCCTTGGAGGATTGTTATTGTATCATTTTCTAGGGTTGAGATCTTGCTCCCCTAACTTTATTTGAGCTCATATTGTAATATCATATTATATATTTAAGTTTGCAGTCATTTTCCCTTTTAGACTGCATAGTTATAGAGTGGTTGGGTTATGTAGCAGAGTGTTCTCTCCATTGCATGTTCATTTTCCTTTGAGGCTGATTTGAGCTCACCTTGAGAAGTCTTTTCCTCAAGGATTTTGTATATATTTTGCTACTATAGATTTTATGTCATATTTACACTCTTCTCACATTTCATGAGTTAAGATATTTCATTGTTGTTGCTGCTTGTTTAAGTTCAAATGTTGTTGTAGCTCATCCTATGAGCAAGATCTTCTTGAAGGAAGAAATATTTGCATATTTATAGGCAGAGTTTGAGAAAGGGCTGGGAAGCCTCCAGTTCTCATCCTCTCTTTAGAGGTGACATAACTGGTAAAATCCCTCTCATTCCATCTCTGAAATGACCTTGTTCTTATTTATGACAAAAGGATTTCTTTAGTGGTGTAAAAGCTGTTGATTTCCATTTCGGAACATTACAGGGAACGAAATGGAGGTAAAAATGGGGTAAATAGCTTGAAACAAGCTTCCCTTTGAAATAGAAGGGTGATATTTTAGAAGTCATAGATGAATCTTTTTGGTGAACTGACAGACTTAGGATGATGAAGGAAGTGATATTTCTAGAACTCGCAATGTTTCTGCAAACATTGTTTCTAGAAATCTGAGACTTTATACTTAGTCATCTTTGGATAAAATAAAAATTATGGATGACTAACATCTAGCATATCCAAGGGAAATATCTCCTTAATCCATGATCATCAACACATCCATCACAATCATCACGTGCTATACCATCGTAGGAAGTCAATTTATCTCCATCATGGCCACATGCTGCTGCAACATATATCATGGAAACCCATCATATATAGTCAATATCATGTGAATGTATGCATAAAGTACTCCAAACAACTCAATGTAACAAAACCTGCTATTCATATAGCATAACTCTGCAGAGTGCTATAGCCCTCATAAATCAAACTAGTCGGGTGATCAGTCCAACCATACGTTCTCATTGTGAGAATGTGCATCCTCATACCATGCATTTTTTGTCGCTCTCACATCCTGTCACACCCATCAACTCAAAAAAGGATCCGTCTCATATGAGTGTAAAGTAATCCATGGAGATCCATCTCATTCACAACATGTTGTCCATCCAACAAGCCATCTCTATCTAAAATGCATTGCCCATGATGCCAATCTCCATGTGCCTTTCAAAAGTGAGCCACAACTATCAAGCATCATCCATGTGTGAAAGGTACTCCTCAAATCAAGTCAAGAACATCCTCTCAACAATGTGCCATATTCAGGTCCATGAAGCTATGTTCATCCCATCTGTAATATGCATCCAACGTGCATACCAAATTTAAGTCAAGAAGGCTCAACCCATGCCCAAGTGTATACCACCAAGGCATCCCATTTCCACATCTCCATCAACCTCCAATTCTCCCCGTTGATCATTTCCATCAAGTGAATTCTCACAAACACACCCCATAAATGTGCTCAAAGGTATGCATCCCATAGTGCATCAAAATCAAGACCAGTCTCGGTCTCAGCTCCTTAGTGAACTAGATACTGCAAGATCATTGTAGTATGAAGCCTCCAATGAATGCAACTCCATCATGAACTCCAATGCATCATCTTATCCAAAGCGTTGGCAAGAATACTTTTATTTCCCACGAGAGCCACCACAAGTTGTTCTCACCCTGCAAGTCATATGAATGTGCTCATAGGATTCTCATCCAACCAATGTCTTCTTGCTCAAAGTCAACAACATCCATCAGCCCATCTATAAAATATCTCCATGTAGTAGCAAAAATTGATCATGCTCAACATATTCCTACTTGAAACTCCTCCATGATGCTCATAAGTGGCACCTAATAAGTGAACTTGCATAATGTCTCCACATAATTTCTTTCCATGCCCTCATTTCAATATATATGACTTTGGTTTTCAATGTGTCCATCAAGAGTAGACTCATCTCAACTCTAGTAACCATCATGTGTATAGTGTACAGGTTAAGTGCCCTCGGTCACTTCTACCATCATCATCATGGTTACTTCCTCCAAGGCTTCACCCCCACTAAAGGTGCACCAAGATTTCCTTCTTGGTTGTAAGCCATGAAGAAGCCTACCCAAATAATGTGCCCTACCAGCAAGGCAGTCCATGAGTCATGTCGGGCACTTAGCTAATTTTCATGTGGCTAATAATGACCCATGTCTATCACAAAGATCATCAAGTTCCACCCTTGTCACGGGAATTTTAACCTACTAGAGCGAGGTCACAAATCTCCCTGTCAAGGTCTACAACAAGAAATGTTCCTTGCTTCTCCAATGTACAAGGTTCCATCATAGTCATCCGAGGAAAGGTCCTCCATCTCCCAGATGCTCAATTGAAACATGAGTCATATCTTCATGAAGACTCTCTAAGAAAATTTCCTTCATCCTCATTAATGTCTGCAATGATTCTGATCTTGGTACCGCCTGCTCATAAATTTCCTCCTCGATCATTGTCATTTCTGCAACATTTTCATGTGGTTCATCCCCCAGTTCCTGCAATGTGCTTGGCCTAGGTTCAACATGTTCCGTGAGTTCTTCCGCTAACATATCCGCATCCTCAACATCCTCCCCAGAATCATCCATCACCGATGCTTGCAATGTGCTTGGCCCTGGTCCAACCTGTTCATCAAGTTCGTCCTCAAATTCTACCACATCTGCGACATCCTTGTGAGAATCGTCCACCATCAATGGTTGTAATTTGCTTGGTCCTGGTCCAACTTGTTCATCAAGTTATTCCTTGACTTCAATCACATCTAAAACATCCTTTGGTTCGGCCATAGTGGGCTTCATGCCCCATGCTTCATCTTTCCAAGGTCTTTAAGTTTGAGAAGCTTATCAAGTAACTTCCTTCTCTTTTCTTCCACCTTTTCCATTTCTGTTCAGAGAATTCTCACTTTATTCATAAGTCGAAACATTTCATATTTTCTCATGCCATATGTCCTCCTCTTGCACAATGTATCAATGGTCATCCTCATCAAACTCCTTTTCCAACTGTCACGCCCCTATACCTGTGGTATTTTCCCAACCACTCTATAGACGGGTGCGGCACTACCTTATTTTTCTCTTTTCAAATACTCAATAAGTAGACTATGCCTAACTCAACACTTGTTTAATTAATCTTCCAAAGTGTTGTTGTGTAGAAATAAAACAACAATAAACATCAATATAAAACCACATGAACGCCCATACATTCAAGGGAGGGGCAAATCCCGTTAATAAGTCTGGCTGATATTACACTTCAATAAATATGTACAATCTGCAATAATTATACAACCAACACTCCATAAACCATTTATGCTTCTTGCAGGGAAAAATTTAAGGATGGGAAATTATTTTGAAGTTTAAAACACTAGCGAATCTCACTAGTCCCTAATATGCAAACTATAAAATGTTTATTTATATATTTGTAAAAATATTCAAATTTATAATGATTTTCTATATACTCTCCATATGATGTTGGTGATTTTCAAGTTAAAATAATTTTATATTGTAAAATTTGGGCGAATCAAATTTATAAAAAATGGAAATTGGCGAATCTTTTTTTTGGAAAAAACATGGAAAATTAGCCCATCTATGAATATTAGCCCCTAAATTTTTCCATGGTTTCTTTCAAAATGTTCTTGTACCTTGGTATAGCCTTAAAAACTTCCCAAAAGTGAAAAAAATCCAAAGGAACCCCAAAAATCCCTTTCAGAACATGTTTCTGAAGTCTGCGCGAATTCTGGTTCGAGTGGGTCACTCGGATCACAGACACCCTTGGAACCCTGAACATGTTTCTGCATGCGGGTCACTGGGGTCACAGTCTACACACGTTTCCTAAATGAATTTGGGTCGCATTCGACCCGACCTAACCCTGCTGAATGAACTCTGTGCCTTCAAACACTGTTCCGCACGTCCTGAACGTGGGCACACTGCACGAACCCAGATAGACCTAAACGCGCCCGCACTAAACACTATTCTGCATGTATCCTGTGGAAGGAACCTAACTCGACCATGCATTGAATGCTGCACCACACATTCCTTATGGAAGGAACTCGACTCGACCTGCGGGTGAATGTCGAATGCATTTTTACCTGACTCGACCCAGACTCCGTTGCCTTGCTACGGCTTCGCCCTCCACCCTTGACCTTCGCTCTAGCTCACACATTAGCTTGCCAATGGTGGAATCAACAAGATTTTGATGTCCTTATTGCTTTCCTTTATCATCCATTGCACTTCCTCCTTTTGTATGTGCCTTTTCCCACACATTGCTTCCATGGGTGGGGCTTGACCCATATAAGGCTGACCCACTAAACACCTATAAAGCCTTGGTTACGATGTGACATTTTATCATTAAAGTTGCCTTGCCACCATGGCCAACCTATAAACCTCCAAGCCAACACTTAGCCATTTTTGGACGCATTTATGCACGCTTCTCCTAAATGTCGCACGGTCACCATGATAATGTCGCGTAATAGCCGAATGATGTTTTCGTCTGTTGGTGCACACGTCTAACCTTTCGTCCTGGTTTTCGTCACTTCATCATTTGTCACATGTACACCAAATGCTTCCAATGCACTCTATCATTATCCTTGGCTCGTGGCTCCTACAGGGGTGGTTTCTGCCGCGGCGGACGTATAACTGGACGGTGTCCATTGAGCAGGGACATGGAAACCTTATACTTCGCATAGTTGGGTGACTGTCATCACGGTGGGGCACAGAAACCTATCACGCCCCTAGACCTTCAGTGATATTTGAACCATGCTATAGACGGGGTGCAGCACTACCGTACTTCTCCTTTTCATAATACTCAAGTATGTATACTATGCGTTTAGAAACACTTGTTAAATTAGTTAATCAAATGTTATTTCAATGTGTGGAAAACATAAACATCATCATCATATCCACAGTGTACTCCCATACATACAAGGGAGGGGCAACTCCCAGTTAATAATGATTATGCCCGATAATATGTTTCATAAATATGAAATACAGTATAAGTTCCAATCCAGCAAAAGACCTCGTTTTCTCTTTGGCAAGGTAAGTAAATTTTTTTCCAAGCCTACAATGCTTGAAAATCATGAACTAGCCCACAAAAATCATTTACAACATTAGAATTCACCTCAGGAATATCATGCATAAATCTGCCCAAGTGCTACCGAGTCACTCGGGTTGGCACTGCAAATGATTTCAGACCTCCCTATGAGCTCTCCATGTGTTCAATATGCTCCCCAGCTATGTGGTTAGCTCCATCTCATGAATATGCACCTGCTTCAACTTTCATCACTCAATTATGACTCACGATGCCTTCAAAAAAACCTTTGAACTGAAGCTCAGATCACGCAGACACCCTGCCCGACCTGACCTTGCACTGCGGACACCTTGCGGATAATTTCTGCATGCCCTACACGTCTGCCACATGACTTGACCTGTGCACTGCCCGAATCGACCCATCCTACGGTGTGGATGCCTTGCAGAGGAATTACATACACCCTGCATGTCAACAATCCGACTCAACCTGTGCTAGCCCTACATTCACTGTTGCCGTGTTTCCTTCACCAATGAGCTGTTGGCTTAACTTGTGGTGCTCCAATGCGCTCACACTCAGATGCTTGCTTGATCATTGGTTGGATGACTTCTCCATAATCCAAATGTCATATTAATACATGTATCATGTGTGTGTTGTGGATCACTTGGTGGACTAGATTCGACCCCCATCGTTTAGTTGTCCGCCCACTCGTGTAGTGTTGGCCGCTCAACTCTTGCGTCAGTTTTATGACTTCGACTATGGAGTGATGTTTTGCCTATAACGTTGATTTTTCCAAGACCACCACTGGCTATGTGCGATGCGCCCGTTCCTCTTGCTGCCACACACCTGTGCCCATGTGGTCACTGTGCGATGGTTCGCCTGTAACGTCGCACGACTCCCGAACACCATCCAAACGCCCGATGGGCATGCCCGTTACCCCAAACGCGCCTCATGAAGTCTCGGGGCCTTAAAAAACACAACCTTCCTCACACTTGGATGGCTTCCATCACGACGAGGTGTGAAAACCCCAATTTTCGAAGACAGACTAGGGGAGCAGTTTCTATCGCGCCGCGAAATGGAAGCCCCAAGTTTGCCAGACCTGGGCGGTTCTTCGCCGTGCCACGCAACGGAAACCAGTTCCATAAAATTGTAGATACAATTTTTTCGCAACATGGAAACCCAAGTTCCGCTCACTAGGGGTGCGTTTTTTGTCGGGGCGGGAGATGGAAACCGCAAGGTTCCCAGAACTAGGTGGTTTCCTTCATGCAACGAAGCGGAAGCCCAAAGTTCCACAGACTTGGGCAGTTCTCCATCGTGCCGCGACATGGAAACCTGAGATCCCCACACCGAGGCCACGGTTTTTATCGTGGTGGGACGTGGAAATCCCTGAGTTTTCTGAAATTGGGCAGTATCCATCGTGCCACAAAAATTGGAAACCCCTGAGCTCCAACGACCCAAGCAGTGGTTTCCGTCACGCTGTGACATGGAAAATCAAAGTTCCCCATACTTGGGTGGTATTTTCTGTCATGCTGCAATATGGAACCCCCAATTACCCCGTGCTGAGGTTGTGGTTTCCATCCTGGCGGGACATGGGAACCCCAGGTTTCCCAGACTTGAAAAATTTTCCGCCGTGCCACAAAATGGAAACCCCAAGTTTCTCCGAATTTGGGCTGTTGTCCGTCGTTTGAAGAAATGGAAACCCCCAAGTTTTTTTTACTTGGGTGGCAAGTTTATATGTGTGAAAACATGGAAAAAACCCAGAGTTCCCTAGAGGCTTGAATCTGTGGTTTCGAAACACCACCAGTTCCCTAGACTCAGGCGATAGTTTCCATTGTCATGGAAACCCCAAGTTCCCTGTGCCATGGATTCGATGAAAACCCCAAGTTTCCAGTGTGCCGTAAAACATGGAAACCTGTGGTTTCCATTAAGGGCAGGACATGGAAACCCTAAGTTTCCCAGGCTCGGGCGCATCCCTCCACCATGTGCCGTGAAATGGAACCCCTGATCCCCGTGTTCCCCGAACTTGGGCGATGGTCTTGCCCATGACGCGGCATGGAAACCCCAATTTCCCCAGCATGTTTCCCTTGGGGGTGTGGGAGGACACAAAAACCCCAAGTTCTACAGGCCTGTGCTGGTTTTATGTCATGTCGCGACATGGAAATTTGGGGTTTCCATGCCACTGACCACAAGTTCCACAGACTAGCGACCCTCTCGCAGTCATGGCATGGAAACCCCAAATTTCCCGCCCCCAAGGAAGAAATGAATTATTGAGATGCGAATAAAATAAACGATGTTTGAATGAAAAGGATGGGGGGAAGAAGGTGCAACAACGATAGTCGTCTTAATTTTGAATAAAGTGACAAGAGCGAAGCTTCAAATCAAGGCGACCAAGGGTTGAATCTCAGTGGATCATGGCAGCAAGGCCATTCTACCACTTACAATACCCCATCACGTATTTAATTCATCTACAAAGGATTCTTCTCAATGACCGTTTGAAATTGAACTTCAAAGTTGCCCCGACCGAGATGCTTCACGATCGCGGTTTGCAAATGACACGAGCCCCTGGGGGTGACAAAGAGACGCCCCTACTACAGGTCGAGATACAGTCAAAGAGTGACATGCACCAATTCTATCATGGATTCTGACTTAGAGGCATTCAGTCATAATCCGACACATGGTAGCTTCGCGCCACTGGCTTTTCAATGAAGCGCGATTACCAATTGTGTGAATCAACGGTTCCTCTCGTATTAAGTTGAATTACTATTGCAGTGTGGTTCATCAGTAGGGTAAAACTAACGTGTCTCACGACCCTCTAAACCTAGCTCACATTCCCTATTAGTGGGTGAACAATCCAACACTTGGTGAATTCTACTTCACAATGATAGGAAGAGTCGACATCGAAGGATAAAAAAGCAATGTCACTATTAACGCTTGGGTGCCACAAGCCAGTTTTCACTGTGGTAACTTTTCTGACACCTCTAGCTTCAGATTTTGAAGGTTTAAAGGTTCGATAGGCCACGCTTTCATGGTTTTTATTCATACTGAAAATCAAAATAAAATGAGCTTTTACCCTTTTTGTTAGTATGAATCTTTTGTCAAAGTGTACGAAAAAGGACCACTTTAGCTACGCATAACTTATAGCCCTAACATCAAATATGGCTGCCAATATCTTCATATTTGTAGTTAGTTGATCAAGACAAGTGCTGCAAAAAACCAGATCTATGCAAAAAGAGACATTAAGCAGTAAAAATAAGGTTTTTCTCCATACATCCAATAGACAAGACAAGAACAATTTTTTAAAGAATTTTTGTATTAAGGGCACCTGGGAGGAAAAAAAGAAGGTGTTTCCAATTCTCCTCAATGGGATGGGTTCTTGGAAGTCATCAGCACTTTAGATCTATTATTTCTCTCTCTTGTTGGTGTAGAAAACCCAGACAAAGATAGAACTCAAAGAGAGCTCACACAGCAAATAGTGGAAGATATGACAATGATAATGGCTCAAAGTCAGTTTAGATCCAGAGTGATCTAATAGGAAACAAAAGGTGAAGAATGGTAGGAGAAACCCTCCTATTTATAAAAAAATATTGGGTCATTCTAGATCCTAGTGCATGATTAAAATAACATTAACCAAATCTAGATCCACCTTTTATGGAGTATTTTATTATATTTGTTGGAGGGAAAAAGTATTTGACTTGGGTCAAATCCCTTTATTTGTGAATAAAAAATAAATAAATGATTTATTTATCATTTTAAGGAAGTGGTTGAAGGATAATCAAATAAATAATGATTTATTTAATTATTTATGGGTGATTTAGTCATATTTAACAAGGAATATTATTTAAATAAGATTTAAACAATTATTCCTAGAAAATAATAAGACAAATAAGGATTTATCTAATTAATTTCTTTGTTTTGGGTTAAACATGACCAGGAATAATAATTAAATTATTATTTAATTAATTATTCCTTGAGGAAAATAAAACAAATATAGGTTTGTTTAATATTTCCTTTTCGGGTTTCCTGTTTAGACCATAAACAACCTAATAAATGTGTTTTATTAAGTTATTTTACATAGTGAAAGTAATTTTACTTAGGGTAAAATTGGTCTTACATGGTGTAATTGGGTCAATCTAATGATAGTAGGTTAGATGACCAAAAAATGGTGTAACAGATTTCCCCCCAGTGTGCGAGTTTCAGGAGAAAATCGTATGACCAAAGTACGTTGTAAGAACTCAATCACTAGACATCAAAAGGGAAGTCAGAGAGAGAAATGTGAGGTAGACTAATGTGCTGAAGAACTAGACCCTGAGGAGACGAGCCTTACAGGTGCAACAAGTCTCTTTTTATGAGAGGGTACTTGTGCTAAAGGCGGCGGGGGAGGCATACCTATGCCCACTGGGACAAAGTACAAAAGAATAGTGTGTCCAATAAACAAGGGACTGAACCATAAAGTAAAACCAACATAACATGAGCCATATAAGAATACAATGAGGAATGCCACATACATGCGGTGCCTGGGATAACAGCCAGGACTTATACAATAATATCTGAGTACATGAGATAAAAATACAACCCAAATGCCCTGTATAAGCGGGGAAGGGCTCAAAAAATCTGACTGATACATGCAAATCAAAGAGGTGCTACAAGCGGCTAAGGCCGACATCATCAAATATATGGAGCTGCATCAAAGGCTGCAATGAAGAGGTCATTCGGGCATGTGGGGGGCTACCTGCAGGGCCACCCCCTCATGAGGGCTGAGAAATCTCACACACACCTAGGAATCACCAAAAGAGACTGCTGCATCACTAAACCATCAAGAATATGGATCTCGATCATGCTGAAAGGAGCTGGAGTGGAGAAACAATCCAGTCAAAGGGAAATGAGAGATCCCTTTGCCTGATCCGAGGCACCGAACAAGAGTGGAAGCTGGAACCAAGGTATACTGCCCTCTAGACCTGTCTTCTAGAATGAAGGATCTGATGTCGATAGAAGGAGGTCTGCCATAGGTGAGGCAATGAGAGATCCTCAACTAAGGCACAAGAGAAAATAGTAGAGCGACAGATAGACTAATACCAATGATGATGATAGAATGGAGGGGACTGAGTAGCGAATGGATGAATTCCCTTCCTAGAGCATAAATGGCATGAATGACATGGCAGCGACTGACACAATATCATCATGGATAGGGGATAGTGGGACTGAAGGCCATAATGTGTGACACAAGAGAGAGACCAAGAAATGAAGGATGGAGGAATATAGCGGGGTACAAAGGGACTCGGGATAGACTCCATGAATGCAACGATGACTCAACTTGGATGCTCTAAACAAGGGTGACTCGATGGTGCTGCCACACAGAAAAGATTCCATGGGGGACCCAAAAAACATGAGTACAAGATGATACCTCATGACGAAAATCGACACAAACAAATACAAGTATGGAGGCAAAGTGGTGCCCCAAGTACAAGTGTTGTAAGTGAGGAAATTCGATTTTGGGGGGAGGTGAAGTGACCCATCTTGGAAAAAATGTGTCCTGGTGAAGTATCAAATCAGAAAAAACTAACAGATACCCATTTGAGGGCTCGGTGAGAGCTTTCCAATGGTGCAGACGGTTTGTCAAACGGAGCTACGGGATGGTCGCAGCAGGCGAAAGAAGAAACAAGGGTTCTCTTTTAATAAGACAGTTTTCCCTCCAAATCCACTCATTTGCTAGTGTGGCTATGGTGAATGTAGAGAGGAGAGAAGACCCTAAATCTTGCGGTGAGTGTAGCAGACAAACCGACTATTGGAATCGAGATCCGTCAGTTGCAGGTAAGAGGCCTAACCCTACTCTTTCATTTTGATGGATTGAAACTTCAGTTTAGAGCCCAAAATCTCAGGAACAGACCCTCTTTGATCTCTATGGCCGGGTCGCACTTTTTGGGCCAAAATCTGCGACCTGGGAAGTAGGTTTTGAGCAAAAAAGTGTGACCTGTCCCAAGATTTGGCATAAAAGTGCGACCTGAAGATGGAGGGGATTTTAGTGCTGTGTGAGGGCTGAGATTTTGGTTTTTTTGGATGGTTGCAGTCTTTCTTATCTGTATGCTAACAAAGATGATGTTTTTGTGCAGATATGGTAGATATATGGGTCAATTGTAGAGAGAGAGACCCAGGTACATTGCGGTCAGAGATCCAGGTGGATCAGGGTGTCCGTCTGTACTGGCCTGGTTTGGGGTTCTGAAGTTTTTGGAGAACCCTCTGATGAGGGCTGGGGAGCCCTTGTTGGCCCGAATTGTCAGTTATTGGGATCTAGATCATGAGGTATTTATAGTGCAGGGGCATAGGATCGAATTGATGGTCCAGGATCTGTATTTTCTGACGGGTATCTCGCCACTTGGGATGGTGGGAAACACGCAGCCAGTGTTACCACGGGGGCGGCATATTATGGAGTTTGTGGAGCGACATTGCCGACCGGGTCTCCAATTCAAAGGGAATTGGATACCGATCAGGGACCTAGAGAGGTTAGAGACCCGTGCGGTGGCCGCAGCGGTGCTGCGAATCTTGGGCATCCAGGCGCTCCATCACATCACAGGGGGGGCTGATGATAATTGTGGAGAGTGTGTTGAGTGGGACCTACTATGGGTGGGCCCAAATGATGTTGGTGTCGTTAAAACGACAGTTGTCGCTCTGCAAGCGACAAGTGAACCACGATTGCTCGTATGGGACTTTATTGTGCGCCTTCTTCTTTGAGAAGATCCCAACCTTGCGACCTTGTATACAGCTCCCAGATGGGGGCCCGAGAGAGCCCAGGATGCACCGGTGGGGGCGGCTACTGTGCAGAGGAGGAGGAGGGGCGGTCGGACGAGTGTTTCGACCTGATTTCTTTGCCCATTGGGATCAGATGTCGTTATACATAGACGACTATCCCTATAGTGGGATGAGTTATTGTGGGGATCCGGACCTACCACATCCGCCTGGTCGAGTATGGGGACCCGATGGTAAGTGACAAGTAACTATTCTTTTTTGGGCATGTTAAAGTTAGTGAATAGTAGATATGGTACTGATTCATGTACTTTTGGTATGCAGATATAGCTCTGGTAAAACCGGCCGGATATATGGGACGACCGGCAGCATCTGGAGCTGCAGGTCTGAGTGGGTCGAGAGCAGCGCATAATGAGGATGCAGCCGCCCTTCTGGAGGACATCTGTCGTAGATGTGAGAGGTTGTTGACCAGAGTGTCAGAGCGCGGGTGGAAAGACTTAGACGACCAGTACATAGAGTCATGTATTGGTCTACCCTCGGAATGGTGAGGTGTCATGCGGCGCATGGCGATGGCTGATCAGGGGATACGTGATCTACAGGTTGCAGGAGCAGAGCCATTGGCTCAGGATCCGCCAGATAGTGATTAGGTGTGGGGCAGGTGGTGCCCCCTAGTGTGTATGTAGGCAGAGATGGTGTTCCCAGCTTTGAGTTTTTTGTAACATGCTATGGGCATCTCATATGTATCAGAGTAGATGGACTCTAAACACATGTTTTGCGACACATATTATGGATATGCATCTTTTTTAATGAATGTTATTGTCTTGTATGAAATGGGTGTGATAAATGCCAATCTAGAACATGGTTTGCAATGCTATCTACATAGTGATTCTGTTCTCAAGGTACATGGTTGAAAGTTATGGTTTCAAATTCACGTATCAAGAGTTTCACTCGTAAATATCATCTAAACAGCACAGGATTACGCACACGATAGACACCATTTAGTTGCATGACAAGAAGTAGGGAATCTAAACGAACATGTAGATGGAGGATGCGATGAAAAAGGGCATCAGCTAAGAGACCACGCACTGCATCATATTTGGCCTGATTGATGGTGGCAGTACCAATGCAGACCCCGTTTGAGAGAACAAGGGCATGAAAGGGGGTGAAAATGGCCCAACCTGCCGAGGCTAGATTCCGAGAGTAACGAATTGCACCATCGGCGTAACCGATATAGGGTGGGGATGGGAGGTCCTGCGGAATAATGTTACAAGACAAAAAATGGGGGGAGGAGGTACAATGACGGCAGTGTGAGTGTATAGTAGACATTGAGTAGCAACTGCGAGAGGGAGTGTGATGGGAAAGATGGCTATGACGCATATACAAACTGGATGGTGGTAAATGAGGGCTATAGGAGGGGTGGCTGGGACTCGGGCTGCAGAGGTCAACAGAGATACAGGTGGTGTTATCCTGTGTATGGGTGGGAAGGAGGAGTTCAAGGGTGGAAAAGGTTCCCAAGGAGGCATCCGAATGGGAAAAGAGGGGATGAAGAATGGAAGGGAAACCACATGACGCGGAAAATTTACCTAAATCATTCGTAGAGGAAGAAAGGCTTGCATACGGATCATCACATGGAATGACAGAAGAACAGGGAAACAAATGGTTAAATGATGTTGAGTCCAGGGTGGTCGCTGAAGGGGGCTCAAGCGAAACAACAGGGGAAGATTCAAAGGGAATGCGCTCCAAGGGTCTCACAGAGGATGATAGGTAAAGAATGGTGGTAGTAGACTCCATCATCTGGACATCAGGGGGGGGATGTCAATGGGAGTGGGGGTATCCTCGAGCTGACCTGAAGCATACTGCACAAGTATGGGAGAGGCGGACTGATTTTGTTCAACCTCATACTCGCGGACTACTTCTAAAGAGGCGCAGTAATGCGTCAGGTGAGGACAATGGTGGGAATAATGGCCATAGACACCGCACAAAGCACAGGGTTTGCTAGTGCAAATAGTTTTTGGGTTCTTGGTTACCGACGAAGACGGGAGAGAGGGGTCAGGGACCGTAGACTCAGGGAACGTGACTTTAACTATGGGTTTAATGCGGGGAAATTTAGGACAAGTATGGGTGGTGTGACTGACGATATCACACAAGGTGCAAGGCTTTGTGGGCGGAGGAGGAACCGGGTCAGTCGGGGTGACCTTGTCTTTGGATGCCCCCTTGCGAGCTTTGCCTTTCTTTCCTCGAGCTGTCACCACAGGGGTAGGGTCCTGGGGAGGTGCAGGGGGCATGGTGGCAACGGAGGAAGCGAGGGGGACTGGTTGAACCAGTGTCAAAGCAAGATAGGGTTTGGGGTGACCAGGTGGGGTAGCGGCTGGAGGGTCAAGGTACCAGACGGGTATGCCCAGGGTTAGGTTAGGGAGAGAGAGGGTGGCCATGACAGGGACCGTATAGACTCCGGGAGGGGGAGCCAGGAAAGGTATCTGACCAGCGGGATAATGACTAGGAGGGACGACGTCGAGATGGTTGAGGCCTGGGGGGATCGACCCAAGAGGATAGAGGGGTTCAGGGATACCAGCTATAGGAGAAGGGCCAGAAGGAGGAGGTCCGGCTGGCTGAGATGAATGACTAGGAGCGGGTTGCGTTGGGCGAGGTTGAGTCCGAGGTTGCTGACTAGCCGAAGCGGGTTGCTTAAGGGCAGCCCGAGACGATTGCATCATGAAAACATTGGATAAGCTGGGATCAGAGATATGAGGAGGATGGAGACCAGGGAAAGTTCCAAGAAAAGAGGAGTCTTTGTAGATGCTGGGAGAGACACTGGTCAAGGAATTGACGGTTTTCTTATTGGCTATAGAAGAGATGGTCGTCTTCGGGGACGTCTGAGATGATGGCTCATGATAAGTCAACTGGTCGATGGTGACTATCTTTCCATTGTGAGGAAAGACATCTTGCGAAAAATCGCGGATGGGACAGCAGACATGGCATAGGTGTAGCTTCGCCCTAATAGAATGTTGTAGTCTAGAGGGGCGTCAATGAATTTGATGTCAACGTAAACAATCTTACCTGCAAGGGTGATAGGACAATTACGAAAAATGCCAATGGGCTGGGAGGCGTCGCCGTCCCACGCTTGAAGGGTGATTGTGGAAGGGGCCATCTCAGGAGATCCAAGTTGCTTCCAAACCAAAGTGGACATCACACAGGTGGATGCCCCCTCATCAATTATACACCGAGAAACATTGGCATTCCAGATTTTGACTGGGATTTGGAAGGCGACGGAAGCAGGAAGAGGAGGATGTTCTGATTGATGGGCGTCGAAAACAATCATTTGGTCATCAGCAGGATCTACAGCACCCATGGCAGATAGCAGAGCCTTCTTTTGGGAAGGGCATGACCGGAGGAGTTCCAATGTGGAAATGGAAGCAGGAGACTGCGCCAAATCATCTACTATGCTATACGAATGAGCAGCTCGACCAGAAGCAGCATTTCGGCGTAATGGTCCCTTAGGAATCTTGGTATGGACCTCAACTTTGGGTTGAGGGATATGTAAGGGACCATTGGATGTCGAAAGAGGCTCTGTAGAACCGCAAGAAGGGGACTCGGGGGCAGAAGGAGTGGAAGGCTTGGGGTACTGGCGAGACCGAGTTTGAAGGTGAAGGTCGATGGTTGGGGATGGATCAAAGTTCATCATGAGGATCTGGTAATCGGAGGAACCAGAAATGGAAGGTGGAGTGGCGACCTATCCGTCAGGTGGTTGGGTAGCCACGAATCCTTCCTGAGGGAAAGGATCAGTAAACACAGTTGGTTGAGTAGTGGTCACATTAGGGGGAGCATGAGGGGAGGCATGTTGTCCTCGCAATGTGGCTTGAGACTCCCACATCTGCTGCATCTGTGGTAAGAGGGGACAATTGTGGGTGTAATGACCGTAAACATCGCAACACGAACAAGGCTTATTTGTGCGAATAGGCCTGTCCGGCTTGGGCTGAGTGCCCTGTTGCTGGTTAGCAGTGTTAGGGTTAGTACCGTAAGGATTGGGTCCACGAGTACCAGGGGCAGATTGATTTTGATTGCCTCTCTGCCTTCTTTGAGAAGAAGGGGGATTAGTTGCGCCCTGCTGTGCAAAGACTTGCCCTGGAGGGGGCTGTAGGTGCTGTTGCGGGGGTGGAGGAGGCAAGGGAGGTGGAAGCGCATATGCTGGAGGAGCTGGTGCACCAGGCTGTGGATAAGGATAATGGTTAGGTTGGGCAACATTGAGGTAAGCAGGAGGTTGGGAAAAAGGATGAGGCATGCTGTATCCTGGATAATTGCTACCTGGAGGGGGAAAAGTGCTAGAGGTGCTGGCCCCTCCCGGAGGGAGACCATAGCCCATAGGAGGTTGAGCATACGGATGAGAAATGGCTCCAACGATACTGTCGGCGGGATGAGATGCCCCCGGGGCATTAGCGCCACTGGGCTTGGGGAGGTCAGGAAGGACAGTATAAACATAACCAGACTGAGCATAGATCAGGTCATATTTCAAGGCTACTTGGAGGGCGGCCTCTTTGGTTTGAGGGAAATGGGAGGCGACATCTTTGCCAATGGGAGGTAAGAGAGTGTGAAGGAACCAGTCCATATAAACCCGATCTTCAAATGGGGGAGCTCGACATAAGCTCCGTCTTCTCCGCCATTCCTGGACATGAGTGGAAAGGCGGGTCAAAGAGGTTTGCTTGAAAGAAGTCAAAAGATCTGTACCAGTATCGTATCAGAGAGGGAGCTGGAAATAAGATAAAAATGCTTGGGCAATGGTTGCAAAGGTGGTATGGGAAGAGGTGGCTTGGTCAACATACCATTTATAAGCTACGGCAAGCGTGCATTGAAGAACCAAGACGCAATCACTGCTGATCTGGAATTGGAGGAACACCTCACATGTGGAAAGATCGGACATGGTTGGTTGGATCTTCTCCAGCAAGGCCTTCGAACTTAGGGATGTCAGAGGGGAGCTTGGTTGGCATAGCAGGCCAACCAACATCGTGGTGGATAGGGTCATTGGTCAACTGATTGAGATCGGGGAGGCTGAGGCCTGCCATGTAAGGGAGCAAAGGTGCAACCGAGGTAGTTCTTGTGGCGGTTCCGCTAGTAGTAGTCCCGACATAGGGGGCCGCGGGTTACCGCTAGTGTTAGGCCCCGGGACCGGTACATAGAAGGTGACAAGGGGAGAACCATGTGTGAGAACCCAATGAATCAAGAGAGCTGAGGCCAGGAGAGGAGGACTAACTCGACGACGACGGGAAGGAGTAGGTCGACCGACCGGAAACTGAGGGTGAAGGCAAAGAAGTCTCCGGGATGTGTGCTTTGGGGGCGCAATGGTGACAACACAAACACGGCACGAGGGGAAGAAGAACGACCGACAAAGGAAGGGAGGTGCAAAATCAAGTGATTACAATGTCGAAACAAGGGCAAAAAGGTGCAGTGTCAATTGATTTTAAATTCTTTGCCTGGCAGTGTAAACCAGGCTCTTCTTCGCTTAGGGTGAGTGTGTGGCGTGCGCTAATTTTAATTTTTAAACCCTTTTCATTTTGAGAGCAAGAGAAAAAGTGTGCTGCATAACTGAAAATAATGCTGCAAAAAACAATATATAATGCTGAAATAACAGAACATTAACAACTACTAGTGCATCGATCCAACCCCAGAAGGCGGGTCTCTCAAAACTAATCTAAAAGAGGGAAAAAATCTAGTCAAAACACATTAAAAAGAGGCCAATAGATCTAGGGTCGGAAGGGACAGGGATCTAAAGGAGAAAGCTGCTGAAAAGAGGTGCAGATCATAGCCAAGAGGTAGAGGCAAGGTGGCTGGAAAAAAGGAGGAAATAAGAAAAAAGCAGAAGGGGAAAGGAGGAGGCCCTAAAGGTAGATCCAAACAAATCTTCAGGAGGTGATTTGAAAGGGAGAAGTTGAGCTTCATTGGTGCTGGTCCAAAAGGAGTGTAATGATCCGAAAAGTAACAAACTCAAAAACAAACTCGAAATAGATAAAAGCTCTTCCACCAAAAGTGGAAGGCATCGAAGCCCTGGGGATATGTTCCCACTTAGAGAGCAAAACAGATTAGAAACAGTCGAAACGGGCCGAGACAGAAATGGAAAACCCTGACGTGCTTTAAAAACCCCGTAAAATTAAAAATAAAGGTAAAAATTGGCAGTCACAAGTTCTCGACATATTTTCTATGGTGTCGCAGAAAATGGCCGAAAAGTGTGATCCGGAGGTCCGTGTCGTAGTTTCTGGTTTAGTGCGTGGACTGAGCTCGGGTGTCCCAATGATTGCATTTCCAGAAGTTGTCACTGGGCCATACGATGTCCGTCACAGCATTAGGCTAAACACACTGTATAGGAAATTTTAATGTTTTATGGTTTTATAGGTGAAAAACAACATGAAAATAGGAAAAAAAAAAGCTGAAAAGAAACCCTAGGGTCTGAAGTAGCTGGATATGCAGGAATATGAAAAACGATAGCGGTCGTAATTGAAAACCCGTGTGGAGTCGCCAATTGTTAGTATGAATCCTTTGTCGATGTGTACGAAAAAAGACCACTTTAGCTACGCATAACTAATAGCCCTAACATCAAAAGTGGCTGCCAATATCTTCAGATCTGCAGTTAGTTGATCAAGACAAGAGCTGCAAAAAACCATATCTATGCATAGAAAGACATTAAGCAGTAAAAAGAAGGGTTTGCTCCATATATCCAATAGACAAGACAAGAAAATTTTTTGAAAGAATTTTTTGTATTAAGGGCACCTGGGAGGAAAACAAGAAGATGTTTCCAATTCTCCTCAATGGGATGGGTTCTTGGAAGTCCTCAGCACTTCAGATCTAGCATTTCTCTCTCATGTTGGTGTAGAAAACCTAGACAAAGATAGAACTCAAAGGGAGCTCACACAGCAAATAATGGAAAATATGACAATGATAATGGCTCAAAGTCAGACCAAGAGTTTAGATCCAGAGTGATCTAATAGGCAACAAAAAGTGAAGAATGGTAGGAAAAACCCTCCTATTTATAACAAAATATTGGGTCATTCTAGATCTTGGTGCATGATTAAAATAATGTTAACCAAATCTAGATCCACCTTTTATGGAATATTTTATTATATTTGTTTGAGGGAAAAAGTATTTGACTTGGGTCAAATCCCTTTATTTGTGAATAATAAATAAATAAATGATTTATTTATCATTTTAAGGAAGTGGTTGAAAGATAATCAAATAAATAATGGTTTATTTAATTATTTATGGGTGATTTAGTCATATTTAATAAGGAATATTATTTAAATAAGATTTAAATAATTATTCCTAGAAAATAATAAGATAAATAAAGATTTATCTAATTAATTTCTTTGTTTTGGGTTAAACATGACCATGAATAATAATTAAATTATTGTTTAATTAATTATTCCTTGAGGAAAATCAAACAAATATAGGTTTGTTTAATATTTCCTTTTGGGGTTTCCTGTTTAGACCATAAACAACCTAATAAATGTGTTTTATTAAGTTATTTTGCATAGTGAAAGCAATTTTACTTAGGGTAAAATTGGTCTTACATGGTGTACTTGGGTCCATCTAATGATAGTAGGTTAGATGACCAAAAAATGGTGTAACACTTTTGTCTATGAGTTAGATTTATGGTAGATTGTCGCCTTGATTTATCGCCCATCGACCCCTATAAGGGTCGATGGCATTCTTTTCCAGAGTGCTATATAGTAAGTTGGAGTGTGGAAGATTTAAAAATCTCTGTTTCATTAAGTATGTTAAAGCTCTGCAGTAAATACCGTAGCATCCATTCCTATTCCTTTGTTGAAGATAACATAATCGATTTATATTCCATTAAGTCATAAACAAGAGAGAGTGGTGGTGTTATATACAGAATTGAACGCTTTGAATGCATGATCTTTATTTATGAAATCACCTGCGTATTAAGCTGGTATGGGGGTTCGATAGAGTCTATTCCATTTTGATCCTTTCGGCCATAGAACCGAAGTGAAGTCCACATCCGACTTTGGGTATGGGTGAACCACACGAAAGAAAATATGTCTTCTAATAAATCAAAACTCCATTCAATTTCCACTCGAATGAGATCGATCCATAAGGGTGTTTGAATCGACATCTATGAGGTCGGTTCACAGTGCCAAACGCAAAAGCGAGTTTGAGAGAAATGAATTAAAATAGCCACTAAATTGGTTGTTAACATCATAAGAGATTTGGGAAATCGGTCCAAGTGATTATTCAATTACTTTGCCAAAGATTGAGACATTGGGGGTTTAACCCTAAAGGCAACCATCGTTTTTTGGTTGGGGTTTATAAAACTTATTTATTGGCCCTCGGGTAAAGGTTTATATATGTGTAAGGATCGGAGTGGTGCAGAGGAAGCAGAGTGGGACCATAACCCACATGTCTCAAGATCAAGTATCGGTTTTATGATTCTACAATTTGATATAGTTTGAGTTGTAGGTTCATTTTGAAAAAAGAAAGGTGAACCTGCTTGTAGTGGGTTTTTCTCTTCATCAAGTGGTATCAGAGTGGGAAAATGATTTCCTACGGAGAATAATTTTGTGTACCGAAGAAAAAGAGGTACATTTTTGTGAAAATTTGTAATCTTGTGATTTTTATGTTTTGTGAAGGTAGCAGCAGAGGAAGGTGAGAAGATTGCAGCAACCTAGAGCAAGAGTGCTCAATGGTTCCATAGGAGCGAACCAGAGAGATGCCAAAAGCTAGAGCTTAGGAGAGAAGCTTGGTGAGGTATCTGGGTGCAAGGAGGACTTGCTATTACAGAGGTTTTGCTGCAACTCACAGAGGACAATTCCGCAGAGGATGCGGGTGAGAATTGTTCAGGAGATGTTTCTACATGAAGATCACAAGGAGAAGTTCCACAGATGACGTGGGTAGAACTGCTTCCAGTTAAATAAGAGATATGACCAGGAGGTCATAAATTTTTGTGCCTTGGGAGTCTGATGCAGGGGCATCTGAGCGATTCGAATTCAAGTTCGAATATGAAGCTGGGTATGCAAACAGTCACATAAAAGTGGGGCAATATTTGTTAAAACATAATTAAAATTTTGTAATTGATGATCTGTCAGAAGCTTAAGGGGTTCCTTTGAGGAATATTGATCGATTCATGATCTTTGGAAATTTCTATATAAGTGAAAATCTGCGTGTGCGTGAGGGACAGAGGGGAGCGAATGCAATGTAATCTTAAGAGAATTTGGGCTAAGGCTGAAATTCCTTAGATGTAATCCTGTGTTGTACATAGTAGAATGTGTTGCTTATGAATTTCTGTGTGTTCAAAGATGCTTTTGTCTATGAGTTAGATTTACAGTAGATTGTCGTCTTGATTTATCACCCATCGACCACTGTAAGGGTCGATGGCGTTCTTGTCCAAAGTGCTATAGAGTAAGTTGGAGCGTGGCGGATTTAAAAATCTTTGCTTCATTAAGTATGTTAAAGCTCTGTAGTAAATACCATAGCATCCATTCCTATTCCTTTGTTGAAGATAACAGAATCGATTTATATTCCATTAAGTCATAAACAACAGAGAGTGGTGGCGTTATATACAAAACTGAATGCTTTGAATGCATGATCTTTATTTATGAAATCGCCTGCATATTAAGCTGGTATGGGGGTTCGATAGAGTCCATGCTGTTTTTATCATTTCGGCCATAGAACCCAAGTGAAGTCTGCATCCGACTTTGGGTATGGGTGAATCGCACGAAAGAAACTCTGTCTGCTAATAAATCGAAACTCCAGTCAATTTCCACTCGAATGAGATCGATCCATAAGGGTGTTTGAATTGACATCTATGAGGACGGTTCATAGTGTCAAACGCAGAAGTGAGTTTGAGAGAAATGAATTAAAATAGCCACTAAATTGGTTGTTAACATCATAAGAGATTTGGGAAATCGGTCCAAGTGATTATTCAATTACTTTTCCGAAGATTGAGACAGTAGGGGTTTAAGCCTAAAGGAAACCAACGTTTGTTGGTTGGGGTTTATAAAACTTATTTATTGTCCCTCAGGTAAAGGTTTATATGTGTGTAAGGATTGGAGTGGCGTAGAGGAAGCAGAGTGGGACCATAACCCACAGGTCTCAAGGTCAAGTATCGGTTTTATGAGTCTGCAATTTGATACAGTTGAGTTGCAGGTTCATTTTGAAAAAATAAAGGCGAGCCTGCTTGTAGTGGGTTTCTCTCTTCATCAAAATTGTGAATTTCCATCATATGTTCTTGACGATGGATTTTGAGTTTTTTTTGCCTTCTGTTTTTTTGGGAATATTTGAGGTCTTTTTTAGCATGATAAACCTCATGTCGACATGCATTTATTCATTCTTTATTTGTTGCATAGTATATTCGCACGCGTTCATCATTAGAAGTAGTAGACATTTTAACAAGTTAATGCACCTACAGGAAAGAGAGGTGGAATGACAATGTTAGTTGGAGAGACAACAACCATGTTATTGTATGGAAGGGGAAAAAACAAATTGAAGTTTACAATTTATTTATGTTAATATATTATTAGAAAAAGGTCTTTGAAAGTAGAATTTAGTAATTTGTAGCTATAGAGGAAGATAATAATATGTGTAACGTGTTGATAACAATATGTTTTAGAGAATATTTAAGTATTTTGGATATATACATGAAGATAATTGGATATGTAATGTGTAAAGTTTCTTGATTTGTTAACAGGGAAACAAGTTAAAGTAATGTGAATTACCTTAAATGAAATTTCACACAATTAGATGTTGTGCTGGAAAACATATGAGAGTAAAGAATAAGAGATATATATTGGAAAAGCATACAAAAATAATATGGTCTATAAATGTATTTTTAAATTAAAATAATAGAAATTTGGAATAAGAAAAGAGTTCTTGTAACGATATTTATCTATGATATTGAGATTTTATTGATTGCTTGAAGGATGTTGTTGCATTCTATTGAGAATTGCAAGCTCTCTTCTCTGATGATAACACATTTCAATCATGGTATGTCTCTAAATGTTTGTGTCTTCACTGACAATGTGAAGATGTGATCTATCCAAAGTGATTTTGAGACAATTTACTTTATTACATCAGGATCCTCAGATAACAAATAGAATTCATTTGCATTAACTCCAAGAATTGTAGATGATACGTCTTCTAAAGCAACTGTTGAAACCAACTGACCAGTGTGATCTTGTACATCGATATTTAGTAAGTATCTGTAATCACATTCAGTTACCTCAGTGTTTCATTTAGGGCAATACCATGTGCTTGTATTTTTTGGAATAAGTTTCTTCAGGCATTTTTTCTTATCAACAATAGATGGGCATGATAGGTAGTAAAAATTGTCCATCCATATTTTTTTTATTGTTCCCTTGACTTGGTAGAATGCAGCTATCTCTGAGGACTCCATATTGTAAATATCAACAATCATTATTTTTTTGGGTGAATGGCCAAAAGAAGGTGAATATATTGTTGTCAGTGGTGTATAATTTTTAGTGGAACCTTCTTTTTTAAACCATGACTTTAGCATATGGGCCTCTTCAATGTCAGGATCTACAAGAATAATCGATCTTGTTGTAGTACCGCCATTTTTTCCATTAAATTTAGCAACACGAGTGAACTTGATTGCTATGATGGGATTATTTCTTGTAGCACATAAGCCAGAAATTTCTTTTGATACTCCATCAAAATTACCTCCCCAAAAGGTTGCATCCATGTTATATCCAGACATGTCTTGAAGATTTACTGTTTGTTTCATAACTTCTTATCCATATTTTCTATGTATCGTTCATGGATTGGAAATGTGAGTAACAATACCATGAACATCAACAATGGAGTTGACGTTTGTTGTTCTCATATCATTGATTGATTTTATATTGAAATACACTGTTGGGTTGGATATTCTTTCGTCGGTAGCATGATGTATGGTAGATGTAGCATTTAACAAAAATTACCACTCATTGTTTAAGTGGTTGTATTGTTTATTAGCCATTTTCACATTTCCTTTTCAGACAATGTACATATTTCCAACTCGGAATTTATCAAATAAATAATCGGCAACATTTTTGAAACATGTAATGTGTAGGGGTCGAAGCCAAACACTTTACTAGGTCCATATTGATTTTGAAATTGTCGAAGAGGTGGCTTTCTTTGAACATATCCTTTTATGCATCAGTTTGAATGGTAAGGGTTTATTGCCTTGATCGGAATTTGGACTGGCCTGATGGATGCGGTAGGAACGTTAGAAAGTGTGCAATGCCTTTTCGTCGAAGGTTGTTGGTTTGAAGAGGATGAAGTTTCTTCTTGAGAAGTGATCGGGATACTCAGATTTTTTGGAATACCAATTAAAGGTGCATATGTAGTACAAATTTCGAAGTCTAGTAGCGTTATAGACCTACAGGGTCAATGACAGTAATAAGAGAAATTGTTAGAGTTGAAATACATATGAAGGAAATATGTAAAACTTAAATAAGAATTTTGTAACAAACTTACATTGATGGACCAATAGTTGAAGTAGTCCAACTTTTAACATGTATAATTGAATGTTTTTGAAGCAAGCTTGCTTCAACGAGGTCACTGAAAGTTATTGGAAGCATAAGGCGCTTCATATGTGTTCCATCGGAGATGGAAGTGCGATATCATACTGTTGAAATTTGCATTGATGTAATACGGTCAAGTTCAATGATTTTTAGCAATGGTTGAATATGAGTTTTTCCCGAGAGCATTGAGGAAATAACATTCTCAGTAATTTTTGTTGTCATTTTATGAAAACAAAGATAAAAGAATAAGTAGTATAGAGAAGTAAATTCATAAATGTGGTTATTGGTTTAAAATTGTTTATATGTGGTTTTGACTTACATGTATAAATATGATTCTTATAGAACTACATGAAAATTTAAAAGGGAGCCAGAATGGATCATTAATAGGTAAATGTAAGTTAAAAAATAATGATTGTGTGAGTGAAAAAAAATGGCTATATGTAAAACCAAAGTTTTTTTCAAAAATCATGGGTGAAGCTATAGTTATTGTTTGAAAAGTTAGTTTTTGTAAATGAATGAAAATGATAATATTCAAAAATTATGGATCATTGGTAGGTAAATCTAAGTTAAGTTAAAACTAATGATTATGTTGAATAAAAAAATAGAAATGATATAAATGTTGATAGGCTTCGAAATATAAAAATATGAAAGTTAATATTTATAAAAATTTATATAATGTAATAAAAAGAAAATTTAATAGTAAAAGTTAATATTTACCAAAAATGATATAATTTAATAAAAAGAGATTATAATAGAAAAAATGAAACAATTAATTCAATTTATCTATTAATCTACACCTAAATACAATAGAAATTTTAGAAAATCCTTGGTTAAGGTATTTTATGGGTGCAATGTATCTCATCTTAAAATAATAATATTGGTAATATTGGTAATAATAGTTCCTTATAGCTTAAAAGTTAATTGTAAATTTGAAATTCACAAAAAACCTTCACAAAGCCAAATAAGTAAATATAGGTTATAACTTATTAATCACTGAAGTAGGGAGTTTTCTATCTAATTCACATTGCTCTAGATCCCTACTATTAATTAGTAGTTTCAATTGAATTAGTAGTTTTCTATGAAGTTCCTTAATGAAGTTAAAAGTTAATTGTAAATTAATAGAGCTAACTTACATTTAACTACAAATGAAATAGGGAATTATTAACTATTAATTGAAACTAAACCATGATGGTCGATAACATAAAACTTTCTATGTTAATCTAAGTTCTACACCTAAATAGAACAAAAAATTTAGAAAATCCTTGGTTAAGGTAGTTTATGGGTGCAATGTGTCTCATATTAAAATAATAATATTGGTAATATTGGTAATAATAGTCCCCTATAGCTTAAAAGTTAACTATAAATTATTTTAAATTCACAATTAGTAATCAAAACCTTCACAAAGCCAAATAAGTAAATATAGGTTATGACTTATTTATTATTGAAGTAGGGAATTTTCTATCTAATTTGCATTTCTATAGATCCCTACTATTAATGAGTAGTTTCAATTGAATTAGTAGTTTTCTATGAAGTTCCTTAACGAAGTTAAAAGTTAACTGTAAATTAATAGAGCTAACTTATAGTTAACTATAAATGAAATAGGGAACTATTAACTATTAATTGAAACTAAACCATTAACAGGAAAATTTATGTGTTAATCTAGGTTAACTTCAATAGAAACTACTATAGCTCCCAATCCAAAAATAGAGTCACACAAAAACAAAGCATATTTTTCTTGCCTCTAAGTTAATAGCAAGCAAAATAGTTAAATTTACAATAAATTAGCTATATGTTTAGTTTCTATTATTTCGGTTGATTTTAAGCTATGCTCAGACTGCGTTAACGGTAGCGATTTTAATGGCGAAAAACAAAATTTAGTAGTCTTAAACCCATCCATAACACTCATAAATTCCCCATATTTAGCGATCTGTAATCCCAGGGAGAAAATACAGATCAATGTTTTCAGAGAAAAAAAATGTGTCTCTTTCAACAGAGGCAAGCAAAATATGCTATGCTTTTGTATCAATCTATTAAGCAAATGGCTAAAATTTTAAAAAACACCATAAATCAATTAATAGTCCCCTACTTCATTAATCGTTAAAAGTAGGGAGTTAACTTAGTCTTGAAAACTACTATTAATTAATTGATTAGGGAGTTAACTTAGTTTAGAAACTATAGTAGTTTCAATTGAATTTAATAGAAAGTTTACTTAGTCTCTGATTAATAGTTTTCTACTTCATTTATAGCTAACTTAGATTAACTTAGAGGTAAGCAAAATATGCTCTGTTTTTGTATGACTCTGTTTTTGGATTGGGAGCTATAGTAGTTTCAATTGAAGTTAATAGAAAGTTTTACTTAGTCTTTGATTAATAGTTCCCTATTTCATTTATTAGCGATTGTGATATTTTGAAGTAGGTTATTACCTAATAGTTTTAACATTTTATTTCCTATTAAATCTATTTTTTTATATTAAATTTTACGTTATAAATGGTATGTATTTCCCAGCAAACAAAAGAGGACTTAAATGTTGATAGGCTTCGAAATATAAAAATCTATGGAACTTAATATTTATTAAAAATTATATAATCTAATATAAAAAAAAATTAATAGTAAAAGGTAATATTTACCAAAAATTATATAATAATAAAAAGATATTTGAAATGAAAAATGAAGCTACTAATTCAATTTATCTATTAATCTACACCTAAATACAAGAGAAAAATCAGAAAATCCTTGGTTAAGGTATTCTATAGGTGCAATGTATCTCATCTTAAAATAATAATATTGGTAATATTGGTAATAATAGTCTCCTATAGCTTTTAAGTTAACTGTAAATTATTTGAAATTCACAATCAGTAATTAAAACCTTCACAAAGCCAAATACGTAAATATAGGTTATAATATATTAATTACTGAAGTAGGTAGTTTTTTATCTAATTCACATTGCTCTAGATCCCTACTATTAATTAGTAGTTTCAATTGAATTAGTAGTTTTCTATGAAGTTCACTTAACATACATTCATGGCCTATAAGTAGGTCAAGTCTAATGTCATAGTTCTTTGCATACATCATGGATAGCCTCAACAGAGACAATGCTACTAAAAAGCGTGAGAGAGAACGAGGTGGTACTAAAGTCAACTAAAAATATCGCAAACAAAAACATTAAATTGGACAAGTGATATTGCATAATATGAGATTATCCCATATTGTCAAATTTATCCGCTAATATGAAATCTACACTACGAAAGTTTGTCCCTGTGCTATGCCACATAATTACAAGTTGAGCTGAAGGTTCCATACACCAGTTCAAAGAAAATCAGAGTTTGAGGTATATGATTGTAAATTCATGAGGTACATTAGTGTTTTAATTACTGATTGTGAATTTCAAATAATTTACAATTAAATTTTAACCTATATTGATCTCAAGGTCAACTCTAATATCACTTTCATGGGTACTCTTTTCCTTGCAGGGTTTTCCCTTAATGAGATTGAGATTACTTCTTATCCGGTATTCTTCTGGTTATTTTCATACATTCATGGCCTACAAGCAAGTTAAGTCTAATGTCATAGTTTTTTTCATACAACCTGGATAGCCTTAACAGAGACCATGCTACTAAAAGGTGTCAGAGAGACTGAGGTGGTACTAAAGTCAACTAAAAAGAACACAAACCAAAGCATTAAATTGGACAAGTGATATTGCATAATATGAGATTATCCCATATTGTCAAATTTATCCAATAATCTGAAATCTTCTCTACGAAATTCTGTCACAATGCTATGCCACATAATTGCAAGTTGAGCTGAAGGTTACATACATCAGTTCAAAGAAAATCAGAGTTCGAGGTATGTGACTGTAAATTCATGAAGTACATTAGTGTTTTCATTACTGATTGTGAATTTCAAATAATTTACAGTTAACTTTTAAGCTACATTGATCTCAAGGTAAACTCTAATATCACTTTTTGTGGGTACCCTTTTCCTTGCAGGTTTTTCCTTTAATGAGATTGAGATTACTTCTTATCCAATATTCTTCTAGTTATTTTCATACATTCATGGCCTACAAGAAGGTCAAGTCTAATGTCATAGTTCTTTTCATACATATGGCTTACGAGTAGGTCAACTCTAATATCATGTTTTTCCTTAGTAATTTGTTCCAATTTATTTATTTTTTATTAAAATTTATATTATAAATGGCATGTATTTCCCAACAAACATAAGAGAACTTAACATGTATGCATCATTAAAAACGAAAAAGAATACAAATGGAAACAACAAATTGCATGAAAATAATAATCAGGGGATCTGAGAAAGCTAAACCTATTTCAAATGGATAGCCTCAACAGAGACAATGCTACTAAAATTTTAGGCTAAGATATTGTCCAAGGGAGAAAAAATTTGATAAAGAGTGTGAAATCTCGGTAGGGCATATGCAGCTCTGTTTCGATGAAATTGCTAGAAAGTTGAAATAGGATTGTTTTTAGTATTTTTAGAGTCTATAAGCCTATGTGGGCCACAAAGAGTGATATTTTGAATCCTGCCTCAAGAGAGACAGTGCTACTAAAATTGTAGGATAAGAAATTTTGCAAGGCAGAACAAAATTGATAAAGAGTAAACTCTTCATATGTTAGGATATACCAACATTACATGAGAACATTCTTATGGTGTGTACTTGCGATTCCAAAGTTAGACCAACAATGTACAAGGTGGGAAACAAAATGACAATAATTAAGGGATCTAAGAAAGCTAAACCTGTTTCAAACGGATAGCCTCAACAGAGACAATGCTACTAAAATTGTAGGCTAAGATATTGTGCAAGGCAGACTTTTTTTTTTATAAAGAGTGTGAAATCTCAATCGAGCATATGCAGCTCTGTTTCGATGAAATTTCTATAAAGCTGAAATAGGATTGTTTTTAGTATTTTCGGAGTGTATAAGCCTATGTGGGACACAATGAGTGATATTTTGAATCCTGCCTCAACAAAGACAGTGCTACTAAAATTGTAGGCTAAGATATTGTGCAAGGCAAAACAAAATTGATAAAAAGTAAACTCATCATATGTTAAGATAGACCAGCATTACATGAGAACATTCTTATGGTGTGTACTTTCCATGCTAGAGTTAGACCAACAATGTACAAGGTGGGAAACATAATGATAATAATTAAGGGATCTGAGAAAGCTAAACCTGTTTCAACTGGATAACCTCAACAAAGATAGTTCTACTAAAATTGTAGGCTAAGATATTGTGCAAGGCAAAACAAAATTGATAAAGAGTGTGAAATCTCAGTCGGGCATATGCAGCTTTGTTTTGATGAAATTGCTAGAAAGTTTAAATAGAATTATTTTTAGTATTTGCAGAGTCTATAAGCCTATGTGGGTCACGAAGAGTGATATTTTGAATCTTGCCTCAATAGAGACAATGCTACTAAAATTGTAGGCTAAGATATTGTGCAAAGAAAAACAAAATTGATAAAGATTAAACTCATCAGATGTTAAGATAGACCAGCATTACAGAGCTTGTAAAATTCAACTGACACCTAGGAATGGTGTGTCTAGAGAGGGCTCCTTAAACTGATATCACTATGATGATTACTTGGTAGTTAAAAAAAATAAAAAATGCATGAATACATTTAATGAAGAGTTTGAACCTCTTGTGGTCATAACCAGTGTTGGAAAAAATCAGTCGAGGTCCAAAATCATTGATTTAGAAACAAACTCGATAATAGATTGGCCAATTCAGAAAAACAGTAGAAACCCATGAACTCCAAACCAAAAATTATTTGTATTACAAGCAGGTCAACTCTAATATCATGTTTTTCCTTGGTACTTTGTTCCAAGCTATTTTTTTATATTAAATTTTATGTTATAAATGGTATGTATTTCCCAGCAAACAAACAGAACAGGACTTAACATGTATGCATCATTAAAAACCACGAAGAAAGCTAAACCTGTTTCAAATGGATAGCCTCAACAAAGACAATGCTACTAAAATTGTAGGCTAAGATATTGTGCGAGGCAGAAAAAAATTGATAAAGAGTGTGAAATCTCAGTCGGGCATATGCAGCTCTGTTTTGATGAAATTGCTAGAAAGTTGAAATAGGATTGTTTTTAGTATTTGCAAAGTTTATAAAGCTATGTGGGCCACCAAGAGTGATATTTTGAATCATGCCTCAACAGAAACAATGCTACTAAAATTGTAGGCTAAGATATTGTGCAACGCACAACAAAATTGATAAAGAGTAAACTCATCATATCACTATGATGATTACTCGCTAGTTAAAAAAAATTATCCATGAATACATTTAATGAAGAGTTTGAACCTCTTGTGGTCATATGCAGTGTTGGAAAAAAAATCAGCTAGAATCCAAAAACATTGATTTAGAAACAAACTTGATAATAGATTGGCCAATTCAGAAAAACAACAGCAACCCACGAACTCCAAACCAAAAATGATCCGGATTATACTGAGCATGAAACGAAAGATAGATGTGTACTACACTCATTCACAAAAAAATGCCATAACAAGAGGAGCAGTAGTGTAGTGAAGGGGAGCAGCAGCGTAGAGGGAATTCATGGAAATGAAGGGGAGCAACAGCCTAGAGGGAATTTAAGCACACTAGGTAGAATGCTTGCTTTGCGTGAGGACCAAAAAAAAAAGGCCATAACAAGTGGAGCAGTAGTGTAGTGAAGGGGAGCAGCAGCGTAGAGAGAATTCATGGAAATGAAGGGGAGCAACAGTCTAGAGGGAGGGAATTTAAGCACATTAGGAAAAATGTTTGCTTTGCGTGAGGACCAAAAACCAGTACTCTGTCACAAACTAATCTGTAAAGTCATAACTCCATACACATTACATGCACTTTATATTTATATATCCATTGAATAGTCAACATATATACCAGCCTCTAGAAATAAGGGTAGCAACAGCGATAGGGAAAAAGTTATAGGGTATTACATCAGTAGAGGTTATTCTGCTTGCAAACTTCTGTTTCACACCCAATAGAATGCCAGAAAAGATATTAACTGATTTATTTTACCTCGTACAAATGGATTAAGGAACAACGCGCGAGTAGTTAAAGTGGTCTACATATCCTGGAGAGGTACGTATTTCCCAGGAAACAGAAGAGGACTTAACCTGTATGCATCATTAAAAACAAAAAAGAATACAAATGGAAACAACAAATTGAATGAAAACAATAATTAAGGGATCTGAGAAAGCTAAACCTGTTTCAAATGGATAGTCTCAAGAGAGTGTTTTCAAATAATGACGTCTTAAAACGTAATTAAGTTCGTTCGTTATTTTCAAATAATAACGCTTTACGGCATAATTAATATGATCAACGAAATACGAGCGACATGGATCTTGGCGGTAGAAAAGGTTGATAATTTGTTAGGCTATATAACATTATATCTACACGCATTCAAAGTTACGAAACAATGAATAAGACCAATCGCTTCGACTTCTACGAACGTCATTAAAACCGAACAGTCAAGAAAATCAATCGCTTTCAGTAATACTTTTAACGAAACACGCATTTTAAAAACAGTCAACAAGTTCCATCGCTTTCAGCAATACGAACTTCTTTGTTAGCTCTTCGTCTGCAATGGCCGCGGAGATGTCAGAAGAGGAACGCAACGATATGGTGAGGTTGCAGAGCTCGGACGGTAAAGTATTCGAGGTGGAGAAGGCTGCGGCATTACAATCAGGGTTTATAAAGAATTTAATTGAGGACTTGGGCACTGCCAATCCCATTCCTCTGGATGTCTCCAGTGAAATGTTGGAAAAGGTTATCAAATATTGTGAATACCATGTACAGCACCCACCTCGTCCAATGGAAACAATAAACGACATCGACAACTGGGATGTTGAGTTCCTCAAAGACTTTGATCATTTAACTTTATCTCACATTGCACGTGCTGCCGACTATCTGCATATCACAAGCCTTCTGGATTTGGTTTGCAAAACTATGGCCGACATATTAGTTCGTTTGGAAACATGTGAGAATGTCCGTCAGGAGCTCAACATTGCAAAGGATTTGACACCGGAGGAGGAGGAGGAGATCAAGAATAAATATCAATGGGCTTTCAAATGAAATTGTTGAGTTATAAGATACACAAATATCGCGTTAGTTTTGATTAAAATTAGAGCATTTTCATTTTTATTGCTGTAAAATACACAGATGTTCAAAGATTATTGGTTATAAATGTTAATGGATATGTTAATAGCGTTTATCAGTACTTATAAAAACACAGCTTATTGGTTATAAATGTTAATACATTGGTTGGAAGATTAAAAGTATTTATTATCTGAAATGTTATAAAATAAATTGTTATATATTTTGTTGTGATTTTTTTTTTAATAATTCAAATTAGTTTTAAATATATATTTATATATATTTTTTTGTTAAATTAATTAAAACACTTAAATATATATATTTATATATTTCTTTCAATATAAAATATTTTTAGATAAAATCACTCTTTAATTTAAAATATAACACTACAATGTCGCTCCATTTTTTTTTTCAAAGTTAACTAATTTTTTAAATCGTTAAACATATTAAAAGTATATGCAAACAACTCACTAAAACACGATTTAAAACTTATACGAATATAATTTTAAAACTTATACAAATATAAATAAATTAACGTAAAGAATTTAATTTTAAAACTTTTACAAATATAAATAAATTAAGGTAAAGAGTGTTATCGGTATATATTTTTATATTTTTAAATTCTAAAATATTTATATATGAATGTCTATCTTCTATATATATAATTGAATTGCTTTTTTTTTAATATTTTTTTTAATTAATTTTATTTAATGTATACATTTAAGCAATACATATAATATAAAAGATACATAAAGTAAAAAAAATACATGCATTTGAAAATATGCTAATTTCATTTAAAAATATATATATATATATTTTTTAATCTTTATAATATTAATTTATAATAATAAACCTTACACTAATTTAATATTCTTACACCAATTTAAAGAATAAACCTTTGTTTCATCATATTTTTGTACTAATTAAAAAAAATTTTCTCAATTTTTTTCACAAACTACAATATGTAATTTAAATCTCATTCATCTCATCATTATTAGATATAAACATATTTAATATATTAGTTAAATATATATAATACAAATTTTAACCATATTAACATTCACTTTCACTTATAAATAAGTTTATTAACATGTAAATACATTTTGTTGCAATATTATGGGCTGATACCATAACTTACTAATCTCACATGTCAAAAAATCATAATTCATGATCATATCACATTTTTCTTAATAAGTTAATTTAATTCAAAGAAAAGAAAGGAAATAACTAGTTTTGAGATAAATCTCAATCTTTTCATGTAAGACTATTAATACAAATATAATAGAATATTGTATGGACATTCAATTCTTACCATCCATCTAATAAGAATTGTTAATTAAATTAAAATTTTGAAAGTATTATATTCCAAAATAGACATGACTATGGCCATTTATATAATTTTAACTAGTGGAACCATATAAACCAAATGAATAGTAAAAGTTCATAAAAATCAAAACACTTGTATTATAATACATTTTTTGTTGACCGGATTAAAAAGGTTAATAAAGAATATTAGATTTATAACATCATTATTATTATTTGTAAAATGATTTTATATATAAGTTAAACATATATATATATATATAAACAAACATGTAACAAGAATTTTAAATATGAAAATTTATTATGAAGATTCTTAACATGTAAAGAGTTTTTGTCACTCAAACCTAAAAAATACTCAAAAAAATCTATAACTCAAATTCATATGACATATTTTTTTAATTAATCAATTCAATTAAAAAAAAAAACATCCTATCTCAATCTTTAAAAATATTTAAAAATATTTCATAAAAATTAAATACTTATCATTCACATAATAATTATTTATAATTAATAATATCTATATTAACAACTAAATAAAACGATATCAATTGAAATCTCTTATTAATATATCCAAAAGATATAGCAAATAAAACATCTAAATTCAATTACATTAACACATATAGTAAGTTCAATCCATTCATCATTTGCAAATAGACTATAACAAAACTCTATATCATTCATCATTTGCAAATAGACTATAACGAAACTCTATAAATTCCATTGCAAGGAAAACCATCACCTTTACTCGTGAAAAAAAAAAAATCATGACCAAATCAAAATGTAGACTTGAACACTTCATTCGTCTAATAACCTTTAACTCCCCTTTCTTTTAACTCCATTTCCTTTTGCTCTTATGGCGCCACTCCTCTTTACTTTATACTCTGCATCATCTAGGCTTTCTTCCAAACTAAGGAGGTCAATCATTATACAACAATAATTATAATTATACGACTATATTTCGTCATCCCCTGAGTGGTCGATCACGGCGTTTCAGTTCGACTATGCATTGGTAGCCTCTCAAATCCTACAAACATTAATTATAATTTAATTAAACGTTGTAACGTGCACGACGCGGAACAGGGTGAAATCCCATCCTTTACGCATTAGACGAAGAATATTCACTTATTCTTAAATCTGAGCCGTTTATTTATTTACCCACTTCTAATTATTGAAAGAAATTTGATCATAAGTTTTTTAAAAGATGCAGGGATGCATCATAAATTTTGCTATTCGTATGTATTTTGGCTAATTTTTAACGATTATATTTTAGTTTGATGTATTTTTTAAAAAAGTAGGGATGCATTATAAATTTTGGTATTTGTATGTATTTTGGTTAATTTTTAACGATATTGTGAGTTTAGATTGAGATTTTTTCACAAGATGAACTACATTAAATGGTTCGAAATGTGGACTAATTCAGAATAATATAATTAATCCGAAAGTTATTTATTTAAATTTATGGATCACAAAAATCTTAGATCTAACATTATTTCCTTACTCGAAAGGGATTTCACTAATAAGACTGACAATTTGAGTGAGCTTATCTGATCTTACATTCCTTAAAATATGTAGAGATGTATAATTAATTCCATTATTTTGGCTAGTTTTTAACGACTATGTCTCACTTTGATGCATCCTTACTATTTATTCTGAGTTTAAATTAAGATTTTTTCACTTTATTTTGAGGATAAACTACATTAGATGGTTTGGACTAGACTAATTCAAAATAATGTGATTAATCAGAAATAGATTTATGTAAATATATACACCTATCAACTTATATATATTAAATATATACACAAATATAAAAAATTGATTAATCTCATTATATAATATTATGAATATAAATTTTAAAATATATACACCTATCAGCGTATATATATCTTAAATATATACACCGATATAAAGAACTGGTCTAGTTTTGGTTGCTACGTATCGTTAAACAAGGTTGGCTGCGGGGCGACAAGTCCCTGCCACCAGACCTCTCACAAAGAAGATTATATTCTTGAAGGTTAAACATGATTATTCACAGAGGTTTATAAATATTCGAACCAGAAAACCGGTTGTACTCGTGATTAAATGATGAGCCATACTAATTAAATTATAGTACAAAGATGAGCCAATATTTACCTAAGTCGTGCACTTGCTAGTGCAGCGGTCATGGCGTAGTTGTTGAAATATATTACTAATGTGTTGGCCGAGAGAATTTGAACCCCTGGACCTGGTAGAATATAAAACTTTATTTTTAAAGTTGGCAAATAAAAACCTTTGCGTAGTTCAAATTAGTCTTTCACATTGATTCACATATTTAAAATTTATATATTAAAACCTCGAATCAAATTAATATCTTTATTGCAATTAACCTATAAAAAAAATTAATAAAAATTTAACCCACGTCATACACATTGCAATATTTAATGTGAATTTTCAAGAGTACAAACGAAGTGCGCCCTTTATTATTGAGATTATTACGTTTCATAGTAATGAATTTAGTGGTTTAAATTAAGTTATATGATTGTGTTAACCTCGTTACAAGCAATTTACTCTTCATGTGATGAAGCTTAAAGGTTTTTTTTAACCTTAAAGGATTTTATGATTTCCAATAATTTATGTAGGTCACATTTTCGTTGTCCTCCTCCGAACCTTTGGTGATAAGAAACAGTTATATCTTTTTTCGTTTTCCCTTTTCGTATGTGGCTTATCATTCATTTAATAAATAAATAAAGCGAAAATTTTAAAATTAGAAAATAAAATATGGAATCTTTATCTTAATACAAAATATCCCTGTGGTATTTGTGGAGAATGTCTTCATGGAAAACTTTTAATCTTATTAGTGTATTAAGATATAAGTTAAAACTTTTTAATGCGGGAACATAAAACCCACATTGCAACAAGTTGAAATGGCTTTGAAAATCTTGGATTGAATCACCGTTCCTTTGAACACCTTATTATTGTTGTAAAACTGCCAAGTGCATGCCCAACCTCCAACAGTGCCCTCGCTTTCCTGCAGAGGCTAAAAGTTTCATGGGAGCAACTCAATACCTAAGAGAGTTCGTTGCCAATTTTTCAACAATTCCAACACCTTTGCACGTGATGACTACTAAAGGGAAGAGCTTCCATTGGGGCAGGCCACAACAGAGGGGGTTTCGGCTCTCTTCTGAAGGGCGCAAATATAACGGTAAATATGCACACTTCCATTTCCAATTTGTATCTTTCTGCATCCACTTTCTCTTTCAACATGTTGGCCCGGTGGTTATTGCCAGCATGGAGATCTCAAGTCTTTGAAGCAGAAAAGAAAATGAAATATTTTTGCTACCTGGTGTTGAAAACAGGACCTTTACCGTATAATACTATTCCGAGGTGCATCGCCTTTTCTGGTCAATCTCCTTGAAGTCAAGATAAAAATCCATATAGAGAGTTCGACGTCAGTTTGATTCGTTTCCTTGAATTTATGTGGGGAGAGAGACAGGTTGGCCTAAATTCAAATGGTTCCTATACATTACTACTGCATTTTCATTATTTATGTATTTAGATATATCGGTGCCATTGTGTAAAATTGCATTTTCATCGGCAGCAATTTCTGTTATTGTGACAGGGCTCGGCGGGGACTTGGAGTCTGAGGACAATGTTGGACACAGGGGATCTACTACCAACTCTTCCATAATTTCATAACAATCTCTCAGCTTTGGTTGAGATTTTCAGAAAAAGAAAATGAACTAAATCAGTCAGGGCAGTAACGGAAAGATCTATTCAAAAGGGAAAATTCAGAAGAATGGAACAGTTTTCTTGAAAGTTTACATAAACAAGAAAATCTTTAAAGTTTACATAATAATAACCTTGTCCAAAGAGATAAACTTGCTTAGTTTTGTCTTGTGCAAATCTACTTGTATACGGATCAATTCCTCCAATGCACAGTACAGAGATACTGTTGCTAGCACTGACGATCCATATTCCAGAAACTCGACTACTGTGGAAATAAATCCAAGAACTGTTAAACCTAATTTTCTTGCGTTAAACTAACATGATTAGAAGTAGACACTGTGTTTAGTATAGATTTAATTTTGTATATTGTATAAATTTTGTATTTCGTGGATGTTTAGACAGTTCTCTTCTAACCTATATGCTTCCACAAATTCATAGGGTAGTTCTAAAATAAAAATCACTTACCTCTTTTGAATCTGATATTTTGTTTCGCTGGAAATTCCAGCACCTAAAGGAAGACAACATCTCGACTGCAAGGTGGAGGTTGTTTGAAGCTATTGCCAAGGCGGTCGAGGAAAGTAACCGTAGCAGTCGAGCTTAGGTTGGTTTGTTCGACCAGGAGCAAGCCATTGTCCGTGTTCCTAAGGCCAAAAAAACAAGTTGTCAATTAAGTTCATCGTCCATCAGTTAGCAAAGGCACTATACAAAAACGTAAATATGTGGTTGCACTCATCACAGCAATAGGTTGATCACAGTACAGTGGTTGAGCTGGGTACAAAACAGTAAGAGCTTCGCTAGGTTAAGGAAAGAAAGACGGGTTGGGTTGGATATGATTGCTGGCTTTCTCCATTCACCAAAACCTGCTACTGTATGGAGATGACACATGGCATCATATAAAAGTGGCCACCATTCACTAGAACCTTCTAATGTATGGAGATGACACATGGCATCATATACAAGTGGCCAATCCATCAATAGCCGACTCCATCGATATGAACACATGGCATCATATACAAGTGGCCAATCCATCAATAGCTGACTCCATCGATATGAAGTAAGGTGAATTTCGCAAGGTTCTACTAGCGAGGGGCAAAGCAACATTTCATATTTTAATTAAATTAAGCATTTAATGCTAATCCATTAATGCTAGAATTAGTTCGACTCCATCGATATGAAGTAAGGTGAATTCTACAAGGTTCTACTGGCGAAGGGCAAAGCAACATTTCATATTTTAATTAAATTAAGTATTTAGTGCTAATCTATTAACTCTATAATTAGTTAGAGTAACTAGGAGTTGAGAGAATACTAATGGTGTAAACCCTTAAGTCTTAAGGAATAAGTGAAGAATATACCATGCATATAAACAAATGCCTAAAAAAGAGACCAAATAAAACCACAAAACTAGACATTGGCCACAAATAACAAGGCGGTGGGATGATCGTATAGATTGAATAAACGATTTGTTTTATGGATCAGACAAATACTTTGAATTAATTCGAACAAGAATTAATGTTAGCCAACAAAACCTATTACTATAATCCCTACCCATGCCGAAAGCGACCGGCTAATAAAATGTTATAAAATCAACCACACCATATAAAGGCTAATAAAGAGTTATAAAGTCAACCACACCATATAAAAAAATCGTTATAAAGTCAACCACACCATATAAAAAGGTGGTAGATTCTTTAGGGTAGATCTACTTAAATTATTAAGATCTACCCAAATTATTATGAGTGCATGTAGCACCTACCCCAATTATTACTCCCACATATATTATAATAATATACCCCATAGTGGACGTCTCGGCTCTTGTTGAGGCATAAGTTAATTGCTATTGTGTGCGGCTTGCAGGCTGTTGCACCTAGCCTAAGTTTATAGTGGCAGCCAGTTAGATTTGAACCCGGGCCTTGCTCTACCGATTGTCCTAGATCTAAAAAAAATATATATACCCGAATTTTTACCCGTACATGTACACTTGCCTGAACTATTATCCGTAGCTACTCAATAATCGTGAACGAGGATAATAGATTTAACGAAGTACGCATTATAGAAACAATGAAGAAGATCAATCGCTTTGAGTAATACGAAATTATGTGTTAGACCATCCACCACAGTGGGCTTTCAAATGAAATTGTTGGTATAGAAGATCGATATATAGATTGGTTTAAGTTTTATTAGAATTAGAACATTTTTATTGCTTAAGAAAATTGTTTAAAGATTATTGTTTAACGGAGTTAATAGATATGTTGGAAGATTAAAATGGTTTCTTTGATAAAATGTTAAGTAAATTTTTGAAGTTATTTTGAATTGTTAAAATATTTTTATATAAATTTATACTTTCTTTTAATTGATGATGTATTTAACGTTATAATGCTACATTGCCTTTTTCTTTTTTAAAGGCCGTATGTTTTTTATACTTATTTAGCAAGTTAAGAGTAGCTTAACACAACTCTTTAAAGCTCAATTTTAAAACATATACAATATAACTAATTCAAAGTATAAATTGTGAATGGTATAAAAATTATAAATTATGAAGGGTATATATTTTTATATTGTAAAATATTTATATGTAAATGTGTATTTTCTATATATATAATTTTAATATTTTACTTTTAACAAATTAAAATTATTATTACATATATAAAAACATATGTTTTATGAATATATTGTTATCTCAAATTCTTGGATAGCTTAATTATTTATATAACGTAGCTAGTCAAAATACACCATGTCTAAAATAACAATATTAATGTTTAAAAAGTATGTTTTCAAATTTACACTTTGTCTGTGAAAAATCAAAATAATTTGGAGCATATAGAAAACCAAAATTAAGTAATAATACTTGTGGAAAAATCAAATAAATGGAGCATGTAGAATAACCTAGATAATAAAACTAAAATTAAGTAATGTAGAGTAATCTAGATAACAAAACCAAAATTAAATAATAATAGTTGTGGAAACACAAAATAAATTGGAACATAACCTAGCTAACAAAACTTGATTTTACCTGGCCCTAAATAAATACACATAGTTATCAAACCCTAAATAATTCCTTCTAAAATTTGGTTATACTTCTGCCCATTGTGGCCATAATTACACCAAAATATATACTTTAATCTAATAAAACAAATTGTTAATGTATGGAATAGAGCTATAGTGCATAATGCTCTCTAGCTATAATGAATAAATGCCCATTTCTAAGGATAAATGATCAATTTGATTAGCTTCAAGGTGCTATGATGTTTTCCAAAATTGACTTAAGGTTTGGATATCACCTAGTGTGAAATGAATAAATGCCTATTTATGAGGATAAATAATCAATTTGATTAGCTTCAAGGAGATATGATGTTTTCTAAGATTAACTTAAGGTTGGGATATCACCAAGTGTGAATAAAGGAGGAAGATATAAGGAAGACAAGTTGTTCAACTTGTTATGGACATTATGAGTTGGTGGTGGTGTCTTTTGGATTAACCAATGCACGAGGTGTTTTCTTGTGTTTGGTGAATGATGTCTTTCCACATTATTTGGACAAAGAAAAATGTCAGATTATTATTGACAGTGCTCGAGCAATACTAGTTGTATGTGAGCATTAGTAAATACTCTTGGTATTAAAAGTACATTCGTTATTTAGGCCATATTAATTTAGATGATAGGATTGTTGTAGACCGATAAAAAAAAAATCCATAAATGAATGGCCAACACGAAAAAACATTATAAAATTTAGGTCTTTTGCGGGCCTAGATGGCTATTATAAAAGATTCATTGAAGTATTTTCTAGTATTTCTCATCCCATCACTTCATTGTAGAGGAAAGGTGTTAAATTCAAATGGACCTTTGAGTGTGAGGAAGCCTTTCGGTGTTTGAAGGCTTTGTGAACAAGTTCTCTAATACTAAAGATAGTGGATCCAAATGAGGATTTTTTGGTATGTATTGATGCATGTCGATGGTTTGTGTTGTGTGCTTATGCTGAATCGACATGTCGCATGTTATGAGTCTAATAAGTTGAAATACCATGAGAAAAACTATGCTACACATATTCTGGAATTGATAGTTATCAGTCATTCACTTAAGATGTCGAGGCATTATCGTATGGGTTAAAGATTTGAATTATAGATAGATAATAGAGGTGGTGGTCACTAGGAGCAAGCATGTCATCACACAAGCATACACAATTCGTTGACTTCAAACTCTACGAGTGTGGAGTGCGCAAGAGAGGTAGCTCAGGTTGATGGTGACTCCCTGGGTCACGTGGTTATGCCTGTCATTTTCGAATCAATTGTTGAGAAAGTGAGAGGAATATAGGCCAACTTGGATATCCTTAGGGAGCATAGATATGAAGATAGAAATGAGCTTGTGGGATACATCAACGTCATCGAGTTCAGTCAGAATGAGATTATGGAGCAGTTGGCTAACATCTGTCGAAGCCAACACCAGACTAATGATCACCTGCATGTTGGAGGTGAGTAGAGCACATTGATTTCCATATGCTTGAGAGATCTGATCTATTTACAGTGCCTTCTTTGCAACTTCCTCAACCACTTCCATGATATGATGTTCACAAGTTGTCTATTATTTTTGTTCTCTTTTTGGCTTGTAAGACTATTCATCCCGTCAGAAATAAAAAAATCCATGGGAACATTTTTTGCATACTTTGATTCTACTAACTAACAAATCCCGTCGGAGTGAAGCCGAGCAATTGAAAAACATTTTATAATATGTATTGTAATAATAATATAATAAAATTTCTTTAATTAACCTAAAAAAATAATATTTATAATAATTATATATAATTATAATAATTATTATGATTATTTTTATTTTTATTTTAAATTTATCAAAGTATAAATTTATTAAAATAACCAGCAATGATATATAATTTTATATTTTACAATGATAACATCAACTCAATTATCTCTGGATTTCATCCTCACACACTGACCAAGTTAAATAGAAAATATTGACTCGCAAGATTCTCAATGAAAGCCCACCTCAATAATTTTAGAGCATCAAATTTTTAAAATTAATATGACCAACGAAATACGGGCTACTTGGATCTTGGCGTTAGAAAAAGTTGATAATTTCTCGGGCTATATAACATTATATCTACACGCATTCAAAGTTATGAAACAATCAAGAAGACCAATCGCTTCGACTTCTACGAGCTTCATTCAAACCGAACAGTCAAGAAGATCAATCGCTTTCAGTAATATTTTTAACGACACGCATTTTAAAAACAGTCAACAAGATCCATCGCTTTCAGCAATACGAACTTCTTTGTAAGCCCATCGTCTGCAGTGGCCGCGGAGATATCAGGGAAGAGAAGGAAAGAGAAATGCGACGATACGGTGAAGTTGCACAGGATTTTACGCCAGAAGGGAAAAAGAAAGGAAGAGGAATGCGACGGTGTGGTGATGTTGCAGAGCTCGGACGGTAAAATATTCGAGGTGGAGAAGGCTGCGGCAAGACGATCAGTGTTTATAAAGAATGCAATGGAGGACGTGGGCACTGAAAATCCCATTCCTCTGCCCAATGTCTCCAGTGCAATCTTGGAAAAGATTATCAAATATTTGAAATATCATGTACGTCACCGACCTCGTATAATGGAAAGAATAGACGACATCGACAAGTGGGATGTGAAGTTCCTGAATGTTGATCGTTTAACTCTATCTGACATTGCATGTGCTGCCCACTATCTGCAGATCAGAAGCCTTGTGGATTTGGTTTGCAAAACTATGGCCGACATATTAGTTGGTTTGGAAACATGTGAGAATGTCCGTCTGGATCTCAACATTGCAAATGATCTTACTCCGCAAGAAGAGGACGAGATAAGGAGTAAATATCAGTGGGCTTTTGAATGAACTTCTTGAGGTATAAGATACACAAATAATATTTTGTTAGTTTTTGTTAAAATTAGAACATTTTTATTGCTGTAAAAAACACAGATGTTTAAGGATTATTGGTTATACATATTAATGGATATGATCAGTAGTTATAAAAACACAGATTATTGGTGATAAATGTTAAAAGATTTGTTGGAGGATTAAAAGTGTTTATTACCTGAAATGTTCAAAAATAAATTGTTATATATTTTGTGGTGATTTTTTTTTATAAATTATTTCAAAATAGTTTTAAATATATATTTATATATTTTTAAGGTCAGTTTAACTAAAACAATTAAATATATATTTATATACTTTTTCAATGTAATATATATATATATATATATATATATATATATATATTTCTATTTTATTTAATATAAAATATAACATTATAATGTTACTCAATTTTTTTTTAAAAGCATTTGAAAACAACTCACTAAAATACAATTTAAAACTTATACAAATATAATTTTAAAACTTCCACAAATATAAATAAATTAAAATAAAGAATGTTATAGGTTTATATTTTTGGATTCTAAAATATTTATATATAAATGTCTATCTATATATATGTAAACTTCTACCAATATAAATGAATTAAAATAAAGAATGTTATTGGTTTTTATTTTAATATTTCATTTTTAATTAATTTTATTTAATGTACAAATTCAAATAATATATATAATATAAGGGTTAATACTCAATATATAGTAATACATACCAGAAGAGTTGAATTAGTATAATATAATTTTATACTCTTTAATACATGTTATCACATAATAATATTTAGTTATATGAGAGCATGAACAAGAAATATACATGGAAAATTATTTGATTGAAACATGCATAGAATTATTGTTACAATTTTTTTTAAGCATTAATCAACAAGCAACACCAATCTCATCATCTTTACAAGCCTTAACTAGTAAGAGACACCAATTCCATCATCTTTGCAAGCTCTAACTAATAACAAACATCAATCTCTTGCACCAAACAAAAATCTGTTTTGGATGTATTAATCTAATTCCTTTTACCTTTTAGTCTTTTATTTCATCATATTCCTACACTAATTCAAAGGAAATTTCTTAAATACTTGCACAAACTACAATATGTATTTTAGATGTGGTTCTTTTATCTCATCATTATTATACAAAAAACACTTAAATTGGCTTATTAACAAGTAAATACCTTTTGTTGCAATATCATGGGCCAATACCATGGCTTACTAATTCCACATGCCCAAAAAATCATAATTCATGATCATATGACATTTTTCTTAAATTGTTAATTTAATTCAAAGAAACAAAAGGAACTAACTAGTTTTGAGATAAATCTCAATCTTTCATGTGTGAATACTAATAAAAATAAAATAAAATATTGAATGGACATTGAATTCTTACCATCCACCTAATAATAATTGTTAATCAAATTAAAATTTTGGAAGTATTATATTCCAAAATAGACATGACTATGGGCATTTATATAATTTTAACTAATGGAACCATATAAATTAAATGGATAGTAAAAATTTGAATAAACATAAAAAAAAATGTTATAATATAATTTTGGTTAGCCAAATTAAAAAGATTAATAAAGAGTACCACATTTATAACGTTATTATTATTATCTCTAAAATGATTGTATGTATGAGTTAAACATATATATATTTAAACAAACATGTAAGAACAATTTTAACTATAGAGATTTATTCCAACTTTACTATGAATATTCTTGACATGTAAAGAGTTTTTGTAATTCCCTAGTTGCCATTAGATCCACAAGTAAGTAGTTTTATATTTTGTTTTATAGTGTTAGTTTATTTTGTTTTCTTTTCAATAAGTTAGATTGATTTTAGGTGTATAATAGAAATGTTGTAATGTCATGTTTAACATTTTGACTATGTCAAATTACAAAAAAATAAAATAAAAGTAAATTAAATAAAAAACAAAAACAATAATAAACTATAAAAATAACCCCTGGTATTGACCTTATTTGTAAACAACTTCCCTAGCTGCCAATGTGTCCATGTATGAGTCATTTGATCAAATGCTAGATAATTGAAATGTTTTAGGCCATTATATCCACAAGTAAATAGTTTTATAATTTTTTCTTATAATGTTAGTTTTTTTTCTTCTTTTTAGTAAGTTAGATTGATTTTAGGTGTATAATAGAAATGTTGTAATGTCATGTTTAACATTTTGACTATGTCAAATTACACAAAAATAAAAATAAAAGTAAATTAAATAAAAATATTGACATAATGTAATGAACATTTTAACTAGGTAAAAATAAAATAAATAAAATAATAATAAAATATAAAAACAACCCATGGTATTGACCCATAGTATTCATGTGGAATATAGTTTATTAAATTATTTCATAGGAAATGATTTATTTTGATCAATAATGATGAATGTTCATAATTCTTATTTCTTAAAATAAGGAGGTTTTTTATTTTTCATGTCAATTACCTTTTATAACTCTAGGAGGCTCTTAATATTGCCTTTGTTTTTAATAAATGGAACTCAATTTTATATTTAAAAATATGATTAGGTAAGAGAATTTTAGGATTATAATTTTTTTTCCAAGTTGACAATGTGAATGTTTATTTACCTAAAGTTGGCTCCCATGTTCAATATCTCCCCATGGCTTTGGAAGATAATAGGTAATGGAAATTCAACAACATATAAAACAAATAATTTATACATCAAAAAATCAGTGCTTTGGCATTCAATTCTTTAATAATAAAGTTGTTTTAATTAGTAGGGAGTACAATACTTTTGTAATCAAATAATAGGAGAAAACATATTCACAATATAATTTATTTTGATAAATAGATGTGTAAAATAGTTTAATAAGAAGCTAGATTTGTAATTATAAAATATAAAACTATAACTTAAAATTGTGAAATTACTTTGTATTTTTTGTTTGTTATGTATATAGAGAGAATAAACCAAGTTTGGAGTTAACAAAATAAACCATAACATAAAGAACAATATCTCCTTCCAAAAATATCTCCATATTAAAATGGCATTCACTTTCTTTTATACCAAGACTATTGTTTTTGTTTTTGTTTTTGTTTTTTTCTAAATAAGACTAATCTATTAATTTGCACATAATATACATTCGAAGCTTGCCTTCGGAATTGCTATGCTAGCCAATTCTAGAGGGAGCAGAGTTCAGAGAGACAAAAATTTGACCGCCCTAGATGGGGAAATCGGTCCAAAATTCATTGCTCTTAGTAGGGAAACCGGATTTAACAAAAAAAGGCCAAGAGTTTGCCAAATGGTTCAAGAAAAACATGATATCTGAGATATGAAACAAAACAGAGAGAGGTAACCTCTCATTTTTGTGGCTACATGTCATGATAAGTGTCGTGAGGTTGTGTTAGAGGCTCTTCAACGATAAGACATCAGTAATCATCAAAAGAATCCTCGTCTTTCTTCAAATGCTGCGCATTAGGCTCGGGCATGGTAGTGGTGCACACAGGGCTGCCACTGCATTTCCTCTTCTCATCCACAGAGCGTTCTGGACTGCCACTGCCACTACCTTCCCTACTTGAGGAGTGCCCTCCTGGTTTGACTAGTAGAGCCTTAAATTTCCGAGAGTGCTGAGGGTGAGCCAGAGAAATTGTTGATTTCCTGGGATGTTTTCTAGAACCAGACCCACCAGATCTCGAAGGCATCACCTAAAAGCTTACAGTGATGGTGGTGGTGACTCAAGGTCTGTCCAGGGAGCATTCATAATGGAATTGAGACGAATTGTCCTCAAGAGGCGGGGAGAAACTATCTGCGTGAATTGAGATGGGTGAGCGTGAGGACTGGCCCCTACCTTGACCTCGTCAGCAACACATTCTATGCCTCCGCGACATGTTTGAGTAGGAATGAGCTTGAGGTTGAGGAGGAGAGACAATGGGGAGGCTAGCTTGCAGAGGCATCGAGGTCATGGTGTGGTTGGCGTGCAGAGGCAACAAGGCAGTGGGATGGTAGGTGCGATGACGTGTTGAGGCCCGCTTAAGACGAAGGTCACAGAGGATCCTGGAGGGCAAAGAGGAGCTTTGAGCAGAGAAATCTTAGAAACGAAGGCAACAGGTTGCGAATGACAATGAAGGAGGGAGCAGCACCAAGAAGTAATGTTCAGGCCTACGGACCGGATGGGCATTAAGGTGTGAGGCAGAGATAGTAATCTTAATTTGAGGTGAGCAATTGCTGCATTTAAGGGCTGTAGGATAGGCCACATGCATGGCCATGTGGCTAGGCCATGTTCCACGCAGTGGAGCTGCCATTCCTGTATTGAATTAGGCACCCGCATCCGGGCATATACCAAGACTATTGTTATTCATATACAATATAAAATTTATGACAAGCAGGAAATTAATGCTCGAATATGTAGATGAACTTGGAGTAAACTCTATTTCTGTTAATCATTTCATGCTTGTTTCAGAGGATTATTAATCAGCAAAGGAATTTCACTCCCAATTTCCTATTTCAATATCTATAAGAATTTTTTTATATATGTGAACATATTATGTTGGTTTATATATATGTTTTCGCCCACAATTTCCAATTTCAATATCTATAACAAAATTTTCTGGTTGATAACTCTTATCATCAATATCTTTGAAACCTCCATGACCTGTTTCCATGGAAGCAAAAAAATCCTTTCATTCCTTCACAATGGCTCCTTATCTGCAACAACTTATTTCTTCTAGGCTACTCTTTCCTATGATATTTCCTTAGGGAGTTTCTTTTGCAACATGTGGTGCAATTTCTAGTTATAATTTAATTAAACATTGTAACGTTGGGACCATAGTGAACTCTCATCCTTTACACATTAGAATCTAAACCTTTATTTATTTATTTTAAAAGTATGCAAACCCACTTCCACTTGTTGAAATATATACATCTATCAACTTATATATATCTTAAATATATACACTAATATAAAGAATTGATTAATGAGGATATATAATACTATATATATGAATTTTAAAGGATTGTTTAATTGGTGTTGTTTTGGTTGCCAAGTATCTTGTTAAACAAGGGAAGTTGCAGGGCAACAAGTCCCTGCCCTGAGAGAAGCAAGCCCTTCCGTAGGAAATTCTTGTTTTGTTATCCTTGTCTGGATCCCTCAACTTTGTCAAATAATTGTTTCACCGGTTAGGATTGGGCTGTCAAGTTCTTATCATGACTGATTTTAGCGAGATCGGACCAGTGCCTTAATAATAAAATATGGAGATACTGCAAATTGAAAATTCAAATAAGAAGCTTCCTAATCTTTTTGCGACCTAATAAGTTCATGAAATAAAGAATTTGAGAATACCACTGATGCATACAAATTCTTTAAATGCATATATATACACAAACTCTCTCTCTATTGCATTCTAATGATTAGATAAATCATATTAATTAGCAACGCGATCCATGTGTTTTAATAGACATAAGATTCTGGAAATAGTACGGCCGTAGTAACTGATTTCATATTTACCAATTTAGTCAAATATTTGCTTCACAAATTCAGACAGAAGAAAGTCGTCGGTATTGGGCGTTAAACTCGTTTTAAGTTTTAACAAGATCAAACCAATTTTAACAAGATCAAACCAGCGATTTGACTAAAATTGGAGATCTTGCAAATTGAAAATTCAAATTAGACGCTTCAGAGTGAACATTATCAAGAGATAGGGAGCATATAACATCACGATCACGAAAGCCAAGATCTAGGATCATGCTCTTGATGTTCACCACCTGGAACCAAAACTTCTGCTAGCTAAGGATATTATAGAACACATGGGAATGTAGTGGACCCCACATGAAGGCCATGCGCCTTATTACTCCGTTCCCCAAAACAGCCATGCAAGACATGGAGCATGCCACGTGATTACTTGAGTATGGGTTCAGGTTCATAAGCTCAATGGCATTTGATTTCGTTGATCTGGGCATTCATGGTCGTGAAAATGACCATATGGCACCCCTGGCCTCCCCTGCACTCAAATAAATTCAAGGTGAACCTGCTCCTCTGCAGCCTGGAGGGCTTGGACCAGAGTGGGGACGTTGAGGGTTCGAAACTCAGGGTGAATGTGAAGGGCCCCTCGAAAGGAACATTGGGTTCACGTTTCAGGCCGAATGTTAAGAAGGACAACAACACCGAACAGTGTGTTGGGGAAAATGGGGTTGTAGAGTGGAATGAGGAGTTTGATTAACTTACATTACCTCGGGGACTTTGTCCTTTCAGTCTACAATGTCATCTGCAACATCTTGTTCTTCTAATTATACTAGTGATTCCACCTCCAATAGCTCATATTTATGTACAAAGATAGTTCTTCCATTCGTACTACTAAAACACAAGGGGATTCTCATCATGTGGGTCGTGGAGGCAGAGCATGGAAATGAGTTGCTGGCGATCGAGATTTACATGAAAAATTGACCTCCGCATCCGGTTGAAAAACGGGTACTAACTATGCACTTTTTGTTTATATTGAACAGTGTTATTTTCTGCTTTTTGAACATGTTTTGATATCTGCAGTGTTATTTTCTCCTTTTTTTAACATGTTTTGATATCTGCAGACTCTAAAATGGAGATAAAGCCGACTTTGAATTGCTGTCTTTACCAAAATTGGGAATTGTTGTCTTTACCAAAACTGGGAAGGTATGCATAGTTATAAAAACACAAGGTATGCATAGCTATAAAAAAACAGAGAAAATATATGAAAAACTTCAGTGCATCCAAAGATGATGCAGTGATATATATATATATATATATGTATGTGAGAGAATTTATCACAGTAAGAAATAGACTTACAGCTTACTTACAGCTTTCTACCTTTTGAAGAAAACTGTTTTTTTCATGCTTTCTGCCTTTTGAACTGCTTTCTGCCTTTTGATCAACAACTGTTTTCTTCGTTCTGCCTTATACCTCTTGAACAACGGTTTTCCTTTTCAATTGTTTTCAACTGCTTTCTGCCTTTTGAAGAACTGTTTTTTTCGTTCTGCCTTATACCTCTTGAACAACGATTTTCTGCCTTATAGACTTATTGCTTTCTATCTTTGCTTTCTTCCTTCTTTCTGCCTTTCGAACAATACTGTTTTTTTTCCTTTTGAACATGTTTGATATTGTTGGGGAATTGATGTTTTTGAACATGTTTGATATTGCTAGGGAATTTATGTCTTTGCCAACCTTTCCATTGCCAACTTTGCCATTGTGATCTGATGAAATTTGCAGAGGAGAAAAAGGATTTGTCGTCTTTTCCAACCTTGCCATTGCCATTTCCAACTTTGCCACTTGATTTGGCTATCTAACTTGAGGCGATGTTAGAAAATAAGCTGGAATTGGATCAATAGAAACTGGTTCCTGGTCATCAACTTCAACTAGCTGTGATGCTGCTGGGGCAACTGGGGCAACTAAATCAACGGGTGAAGCTTCGACTAGATTGCATCAATTGGAACTAGAAAAAATGCAGCTGTATCATAAACTGAAACTGGATCATCTGCTGCTTCACCAAAAGTAGAAATTAAACCCGTCCAATTACCTCAACTAGTTTTCAGGGTTTTCCTCAAGGCAAACAGAGGCCTGATGGAACAAGAAGGCAAACACAGACCTGGAAGAGAAAAAAGCCTCAGCTCGCCACTTGTATCCCCACTTGTATCCTTGACTAGGCCACTTGTATCTTTGCGTAATCTATGCTCGCCACATGCGTAATCTATGCTCGGCACTTTGCATCCTGTGCATTGTCATGCTACTGGCTTTCATATAAACGTTTTCATATTAATCAAAGTAAGATACAAGAAAAATAAGCGCTCTGTGACGTTACCCAAAGATGACAGTTCAAAATAATAGACATAGTATAAAGGGATGGGCGATAAAATAGTGAAGCATTTAATATTTTCCAATTAATGCTAGCATTAATTTGTAGTTCACAACGAGATGGAAAGAGTTAGCTGATATGAATGAAATTTATTAAAAATATTATGAATAGAGCTAAAGAATAGTACGTGCGCCTCGGGAAGAGGCCAAATAAGATGAACATTTATCTTATTGGCTTTCAAATTATTTAGACAATTTGATTGGTTGTTAAAAGGTCTGTAAACTGCAAGCACTTAAAAAGTTTAGGTTAATGACAATGGGAACTAATGCTAAATAAAATTTCGATTACAATAGTCCCTGCCATGCCGCAGGCGGCAGGGACTAATAAAAGGCGGCTATAGAATACGCCGGTAGATTCTTTTAGGTGGATCTATTTGAGTTATTAAGATATATTTGAATTATTGCATGTAATATTTATTCAAATTATAACTTTTTCATATATTATTAGGATATACTCAAATTATTATTTGTGTATATAGCACTTTTCCGAATTATTATTTTTCTTTGTATTATTAAAATACACTTGAAATTTACAGGTATATGTACATTTGTTTTACAGGTATATGTACATTTGTTTACTCAATAACAATGAACTACAATATGGCTTTCTATGATCCCGGCTTAAGGAGTAGATAACAATGAATTACAATATAGCTTTCTATCATCCTGGCTCAAGGAGTAGACTTTTTTTTTCATGAGTTTTTGCTCTTGCTAAATCATAAAATCTGGTATATTTGACTTGCCACGATTCTGAAACCTTTCTTAAGTCTAAAAAATTACCAATTCACCATAATAATAATAAAAAAAATTAAACCATAATTATAAAAAAAAAACATTATATAAACCAACAAACAAGTATTCAAAAACATTATATAAACAAACAAGTATTCAAAAGAAACAATCAAGAAAATCAATAGCTTTGAGTAATACTTTTAACGAAACAGGCATTCTGGAAACAATAAAGAAGATCAATCGCTTTGACTAATACGAACTTCCTTCAAACGAAACAATCTCGAAGATCAATCGGTTTGAGTAATACATTTAACGAAACACGCATTCTAGAAACAATGAAGAAGATCAATCGCTTTGACTAATACGAACTTCTTTGTTAGACCATCCTCCCCGATGGGCTTTCAATTGAAATTGTTGGTATAGAGGATAGATATTGATTGCTTCAAGTTTTATTAAAATTAGAACATTTTTATGGCCGAAAAAAAAATGTTTAAAGATTATTGTTTAAAGCTAATAGATATGTTGGAATATTAAAATGTTTTTTTAATGAAATGTTAAGTAAATTAACTGTTATATTTTGTTGCAATCTTTTCGTTATTCTAAAACACTTTTTTTTACTCTTGGCAATTTAATAAATAGTAATGATTATTAACTCATCGAGTACCTTTGTCATATAAACATGATTCAGCTTCAGCATTAGTGTACAATTTTTTTGAAGTTTTTTTGGGAGTTACTAAAACATTTTAATATAAATGTACAGTTTCTTTTGATTTATGATATATCTAATGCCATGCCGCTAATTTTCCTCTCTTTTTAAAAAACAACATTGCCCCTTTCTTTTTTTAAAAGCAATATGTTTTTTTATATTTATTTAGCATGTTAAGAGTATATTCACACAATTTATTAAAGTTCAATTTTAAAACAAATACAATATAACTAATTGAAAGTATAAATTATGAATGGTATATATTTTTGTATTGTAAAATATCTATAAGTAAATGTTTAACTTATATATATATATTTTAACACATATAATTTCAAAATTTTCAAATTTATTTTTAACGAATTAAAAGTGTGAATATATTGTTATCTCAAATTTTTAAATAACTTATTTACTTATATAATTCATGAGTAACTAGCCAAAATGCCTCATAATTATATGTATAAAATATCAATATTAATATTTTAAAAAGTATGTTTTCAAATTTACACTTTGTTTTAGTTGGGTTGAGCTACTCACTCAACAACTAAAATTAAGTAATAATAGTTGTGGAAAAACTAAATAAATTGGAGCATGTAGAATAACCTAGGTAACATAATTTAACTTTACACACTGGAAATAAATACATATAGTTATCAAACCCTAACTAATTTATTCTCACATTTGATTATAATTATGCCCATCATGGCTATACTTAAACTAAAATATATACTTGAATCTAATGCAACAAATTGTTAATGTATGGAGTAGAGCTATAGTGCTTAATCCTCTTGAGCAATACTGAATAAGTGCCCATTTCCTAGGATAAATGATCAATTTGATTAGTTTCAAGTAGCAATGGAGTTTTCCAAGATTGGCTTAAGGTTGGGATATCACCAAGTGCCAATTAAGGTGAATTGAGGAAGATATAGGGAAGAGAACTTTTTGAACTTGTTATGACATTATTGGTTCTTGGTGCTGCCTTTTGGATTAACCAATGCAAGAGGTGTTTTCGTGTGATTGGTGAATGGTTTCTTTCCAGATTATTTGGACAAGTTTGTTATTGTTTTTTTGCATGATATTGGTATACTCTAAATGAGATGAGAAGCACGAGAAACATTTAAGGTTATTATTGCAAGTGCTAGAAAAATACCAAAGTAATTTTTCTATTCAAAGTAGATTGAGTATTAAGGCCATATTAATTTAGATGATGAGATTGTTGTAGACCCATAAAAAAATAATCCATCAATGAATGGCCAACACCAAAGAAAGTTGTATACGTTAGGTATTTTTTCGGCCTATATGGCTATTATAAGATATTCATTGGATTATTTTCTAGAATTTTTCATCCAATCACTTCGTTGTAAAGGAAACATGTTAAATTAGAAGAGGAAAGGTGTTAAATTAGAATGGATCTTTTAGTGAGAGGAAGAGTTTCGATGTTTGAAGTTTTTGTGAACAAGTGCTCTAGTACTGAAGGTAATGGATCCAAATGAAATTTTTTTGTTATGCAAGTTGAAAATAATTATATTATTTTATATTAATGGAGAAAAGGTTACATAAGTTGTAACGTATCTCCTTAGTTTAGGATTAGTTCCTAGAGATTAGGGGTTTGGTTGCAACTTCCTAACTTCTAGTATTGTACTTAATGATGTAATCTTTCATTCATGAATGTAGAGTGTATGAAAGTTCTCTCTCTGTTCTGAGTGTAGTCTCTAGGTGCAGGCCACACCTGAGAGCTACAACTCCTTCTTTCAATTCTGTGTGCATATTTTATCTTGGTATCAGAGCTCAGATTGGGTGAGCCTGATTTTTTATCGCCTTTGTGGCCAGTTTGCCTTTGTGGCAGAATCGCCTTCGTGGCTAAAAGTGCCTTTGTGGCCACGTGTACACGAGAGCTTTGTGCTCGATTGAGCAGGTGGACTGCAGAACACCTGGCTTGGACTCAGATGATTTTTTAATTTTCTGAGTAGAAGGGGGTTGGCGCGTTTTTCGCGCTGACAGTAGCGCCAGGAAGTGCGACTGGCACGTCTGTTCAGCTGTTAATTGTGCCACCGCGCCATTGGCGCGGAGTCGCACGGGAAAATCGCGCCAAGTGTCTTTTACTTACACCGATTTCATCCGGGCGCGGGTTTTTCGTTCGGGAGGGCGCCAACTCACCTTCAAGGGGATCCGTGGGAAGCCTCATCTTCGTTTGACGATTTGCGGAGGAGCAGATCGAACAAGTTGCGGATCTATCCGGGAGAGGCAGATCGGATCAGTTTCGATCAGATTGATTTTTTGGCTGTATTGGAAAACAACGGATTTGCTCATCGGAGCGGGATTGATTTTGCAGATCTATCAGTGGGTGGATCAGAAGATCTGGTAGAAAAGTGGCAGAAAAGTGGCAGATTGGGTGACAAGATTTGACAGGTATCGATTTTTTTTTTTACTGTTGAGTAGATTCATTTTGTAGATCTGATCAAAATGAGTAATACGATGGAATCTTATATCCACGAGTCTGGCAAACTCGATGGATCTAACTTCACAAACTGGAAGTTCAAGATCCAGACCTTGCTTGAGGGTGCGAATGCTTGGTCCATAGTTACAGGTGATGAGCAGAGGCCGAATTCGAACACAGGGACACAGGAGCAAGAATGGGATAAACGAGAAAACAAGGCAAAAGTTTTGCTGAAGATGTCTGTCAAGGACAACATTATCCCCCACATCAGAGACTGTAAAACGTCCGCGGAGATCTGGATGACTATCAAAAAATTGTATCAGACCCATAACACAAGTCGAATTATGGCACTTAAAAGCAAGTTGTTCTCAATGAAGATGGATGAAAGTGAGACCGCTGCTGCATTTATCGCACGAATCAGAGATGTGAAAGACAGATTAGGGGACATCGGGGAGAAGGTGGCTGACTCTGATCTTGTCACAATCACAATGAACGGGATGGGAGATGAATTTCAAATGTTCATCACTGGGTTGGCGGCAAGGGAGAAAGTGCCTACATTTGAAGATTTGACAGGCATCTTGCTGCAAGAAGAGGAGCGACGACATAACTTGAACCCCCAGAACGATGATCTTGCGCTGATGGCGAAACGATGACCTTTCAGAGGGAAGCAGCCACTGCAGCAATCACAGTTGCAACTGCAACAGAGAGGAGGTACATCGCAGAAGAGTCCATATAAAGGTATGCTTGTAAATAATCCTATAAGAAGATGTTATTACTGTGGAAAGAAGGGTCATATACAAAATGGATGTCTTAAGAAGCAGGCAGATGATGCAAGTAGAAAACTGGCAACTGCAAAGCACAGAGGATACTTTGTTGAAGAAGAAGATGTTGAAGAAAATGAAGATTTCAGCCATGAATTTCGACTGTTCACAGTCGACTGTGCCCTTTCAGCATCCAATGAGGACGATATTTGGTATGTCGATTCCGAAGCATCCTCCCACATGACAGGTAAAAAGGGATTTTTTGAAAGTCTTGAAGAAAGTACATATGGATCGAAAATCTATTTAGGAGATGATAGTGGATACGAGATTAAAGGTTATGGGGTTATTCCAGTTCAGTTACCAAATGGAAAAATCAGTCATCTTAAAAATGTCTTATATGTACCTGGAATTAAGAAAAATCTCATATCTATATCCATGATAACTGATCAAGATATGCAAGTCGAGTTCTTCAAGACTCATTGTGTGGTAAAGGATTGCAGGAGAGAAATTGTTGCAACTGGTGTGCGTGTTGGAAGCCTATACAGGTTGGATGTGAAAAGTATACCAAAGCGAGCCATGGTTGCAGGTGGGTCGACAGCCGAACAACTCTGGCATCAGAGGTTCGGACATTTGAATTTACAGGATCTCATGTTATTGCAGAGGAAAGGTATGGTTGAGGGACTCCCTATTTTTTGTAATACTCAGTTAAATTGTGATGGTTGTGCCTTAGGTAAGATGCATAGAGAACATTTTCCTGTGCACGATAGAAGGAAGGAAATAGATATTTTAGAACTAGTGCACACTGATATATGCAGACCTATGCAGACAAGGTCGCTAGGTGGAGCATATTGTTTTCTGTTATTTACTGATGACTGCACTAGATATTCATGGGTTTATTTTTTAAGTAAGAAAAGTCAGACTTTCCAGTGCTTTATAGAATTTAAAACCTTGGTGGAAAAACAGTTTGGTAAGAGTATAAAAATTCTCTGATCTGATCAAGGGGGAGAATATAAGCTAGGGGAATTCATGAAATTCTGCAAATCTCACGGGATTTTTCAGCAGTTTACAGTGCCACACACACCACAGCAGAATGGAGTTGCAGAGCGCAAGAACAGAACCTTAGTGGAGTGCGCAAGGAGCATGTTACAAGGTAAGGGTCTTTCTAATAGTTTTTGGGCAGAGGCTATTAACACTGTTGTATATTTGAAGAACAGAAGTCCTACCAGATATCTTGGCTTCAAAACTCCTTTTGAAGCTCTATATGGATTCAAACCAGCAGTAAACCATCTAAGAGTATTTGGGTCAAAAGCATTTGCCCATATACCCAAAGCTGATAGAAAGAAATTAGACCCTAAAGCTGTTAAATGCATCTTTGTTGGTTATGGCACAGAATTTAAAGCTTATAAATTGTTCAATCCTGAGTCTCGTAAGATATTTGCAAGCAGGGATGTATTATTTCATGAACAGGTACAGGAAGGGAAAGATGACATTGGTGATAATTGGCACGTTCCATTGGTGATAGATGAAAGCAGTGAGGATGAAAGAGAGCTGGAGCAGAAACAAGAAGAAGAACATCATGAAGGAGATAATGCAAGCCCAATTAGAGTTGAAGAAAATAAATTTGAGGTAAGTCCCCTACCAAGGAGATCAGGTAGGAAGACTCAAATACCATTAAAATTGAAAGACTATGTTTTGAACATTGTAGAGCCCACTAATTACAAAGAAGCTAGTCAATTTAAGGAGTGGAGGGCTGCAATGAATGAAGAGATAGAATCTATTCTTAGAAATAACACTTGGGACTTAGTTGAACTGCCTAAGAATAAAACACCCATAGGATGCAAATGGCTATTTAAACCAAAAATGAATGCAGACGGAAGTATTGAAAAATTGAAAGCTAGGCTGGTTGCAAAAGGGTACTCACAGCAGGAAGGTATAGAATTTGATGATACCTTTGCACCTGTAGCAAAGCTAAATACAATCAGAATGCTTATTTCTTTAGCTACTAAATATAATTGGAAGCTACACCAGCTTGATGTCAAATCTGCATTTTTAAATGGTGACTTAAAAGAGGAAATTTATTTAGTACATCCAGAAGGGTTTGTGAAGCAGGGGCAGGAACATCTTGTTTGCAGATTGAAAAAGGCTTTATATGGTTTAAAGCAAGCTCCCAGGTCTTGGTATGAAAAGGTTGATTCTTTCTTTTTAGAGTATGGCTTTCATAGAAGTTTAAATGACCCAAATTTGTATACCAAGTATAATAAGCAGGTGCAGATTATTCTGATCTCTTTATATGTAGATGACATGATTATAACAGGAGATGCAGATGATTTAATCAGAGGAATCAAAAGGCTTATGGCACAAGTTTTTGAAATGAAGGATCTCGGAAGCCTCCATTACTGTCTAGGATTAGAAGTATGGAGAGATACTAGGCAAAATTTTCTTACCCAAGGGAAGTATGCCAGAAATCTGTTGGAAAAGTTTGGTATGGATCAGTGTAGGTCAGCAGCGACACCTTTGCAGCAGAACTTGAAGTTGTGCAGTGACGATGGCACTAAGGAGGTTGATGCCACGATGTACAGACAACTGGTTTGCAACTTGATATATCTTACAACAACCAGACCTGACTTGGCATACTCTGTTAGTGTGTTAAGCCAATTCATGTCAAAACCGCTTGAGAGTCACTGGGTAGCAGCAAAAAGCGTGTTGAGGTATCTTTGTGGTACTGTTAATTATGGCATTTTATACACTGACACTTCTGATGTTATTCTAGTAGGTTTTTCAGATTCAGACTGGGCAGGGAACCTGGATGATCGAAGGTCTATCACAGGTTACTCTTTCAGCATAGGTTCCGGGGTCATAGCATGGAGCAGCAAGAAGCAGAGTACTGTAGCACTATCTTCATGTGAAGCTGAGTATCAAGCATTGTGTGCAGCGACGTGTGAAGTAATCTGGTTGAGAAGGCTTCTCAATGATGCAGGAGAAGAACAGAAGAATTCCACTTCCATCAAAAGTGACAACCAGAGCACTATTAAATTGGCATACAATCCAGTGTTCCATAAAAATACCAAACATATAGACACTAAGTTCCATTTTGTCAGAGAGAAACTACAGTCAAAAGAGATTATTGTTGAATATTGTAAAACTTGTGACAATGTGGCTGATATTTTTACAAAGCCTCTTGCACGTGTGAAGTTTGAATTGTTTAGAAGGATGCTAGGAGTTCAAGATAATCCTTTCTCCATTAAGGGGGGGAGTTGAAAATAATTATATTATTTTATATTAATGGAGAAAAGGTTACATAAGTTGTAACGTATCTCCTTAGTTTAGGATTAGGTCCTAGAGATTAGGGGTTTGGTTGCAACTTCCTAACTTCTAGTATTGTACTTAATGATGTAATATTTCATTCATGAATGTAGAGTGTACGAGAGTTCTCTCTCTGTTCTGAGTGTAGTCTCCAGGTGCAGGCCACACCTAAGAGCTACAACTCCTTCTTTCAATTCTGTGTGCATATTTTATCTATGCATTGCTCCATGGTGATGTTTTGGGTTGTGTGCTTATGCTAGATCGACATGTGGTATGTTATGAGTCCAATAAGTTGAAATACCATGAGAAAAAATATGCTACACATGATCTGGAATTGATATTTATCATTCGTTCACTAAAGATGTCGAGGCACTATTTTATGGTTCAGAGATTTGAATTGTAGACAGATCATGGTGGTTTGAGACATTTGTTTGAATTTCAGAATCTAACTACCTGAAAGATTAGATGGCTTTAATTGTTAGTTGAATATGATTTAATGATTAAGTACATTAGTGGATAGGAGACACTCTTAGACAAAGAGTGTGTTTGATGAAAACTTCAAAAATAAGTACATGTAAGGTGGATATAACATTAAGAGTTAAAGAAGTTGTAAATTTAGATGAGAAATATAGGACCATCAATAATAAATTACAAAATCCAGAAAATAAACTAATATATTTAAATTATTATCTTGAGGAAGATAAATTTATTTCATATAAATGCCATATATATGTGCCAAATGCGCAAAAGGGGAAAGAATTAATTTTGAAAAAGATGCATAGAGTGCCTTAGAGAGGGTACCCATGATATCACAAGACTATTACAAAGGTCATGACACAATACTTTTGGATTTGTTTAAAGAATGTCGTAGAAAATAATATGGTAAGATGTTTGGAATGTCAAAGGGTTAAGGATAAACACACTCAACTAACAGGTTTTTAGCCCATACTCATTCCTGAGTGGAAGTGGGACTTCATGTCGATGAATTTTATCATTAAATTTCCTAGGACAACTAAAGGGCATGATGCAATTATGGTGGTGGTTGTTAACCTCAACAAAGTTGTCGATTTCATACTAGTAAAATTGATGCATAACGTAGCTAATGTAGTTGATATTATTATGAGAAAGGTTGCCGGAATGCATGGTGTGTCTATGGAAATTTTTCCAAATGAAAAATTGAAGTACACATCTAATTTTGAATAGAATTATTTAAAGGGTTAGGTACTAATTTGAATTTCAGTATTATTATTTTGAGTTTGATGCACATATTAGGTGTTATAAAAAAGAGATTAAAAATATGTTATGAATTTATTTCATGGATAAAAAATCCAAATGAGAAGACTACCTACTTGTGGTAGAGTTGGATATAATAAAAGATATTAAAATTAATTGAAAATAAGTTTATTTGAACCATTATATGAAAAGATATTCCATAATCTTATGAGTTGGAGTAATATAGTAGACAAAATCATGGCTCGTCCATATTTACTCAAAGAAATGGAAAAACAAGCTGTGAAAATTAGTAAAAATATTAAAGTTTCCGAGATAGGTAAAGACATTTTGCTGGTATGCATAGAGTTCATGAATAACTTAAATAAAATTTAGACCACAAAAGAACTCATTAAATTTCGAGAATTGCTCCAAATTAGCAACACGTTATTGTGGACCATTCGAGATCTTGGAGAGGATCCAATCAATTACATACAAACTTTCTTTTCCTACATGCACACATATTCATGATGTCTTCCACGTATATTTGGTTAAAAAGTATATTTATGCTATTGATCATGTCACTGATTGACATATGATCCATGTAAAACTAGAAAGTGAATTCCAAGTAGAACTCATACATGATCTACTTATACATGGACTGGATGATAAAAGTGCTCAAGAACTCTTAACAGACAACATGGTAAAGGTATAATGGACACTCCATAATCTTGATGAGGACGAGTAGGAATATGTAATGAGGGAATATTATCTCATCGTTTCTATTAATTTAATTTAGTATATATATATATATATATATATATATATATATATATATATATATATATATATATGTATATGTGACAATGAGGATAATGAATAAAAAGGAGTGGAATGTAATATCACTGAGTTTTGATGTAAATTTATACTCTAAGCGCCAATATTGTAAATATAATGTAATTAATGTACATAATTTTATAATAAAATAATATAAAATAGGATGGGTGAAGAGCCCACTCTATGGTAAGAGTATAGGCGACATGCAATGTCATGGTGACAAGGGCCAGTGGTGTTGGATGCTAGATGTTAGTGATGTGAACAGCTGGGCCTACAAGGATTCAGGGTGTACACTAACTATTGTTTTGATGATGGCTAGAATTGCTAATCCTAGGTTTTGAATTAGCCAGAGTTTTGTCATTTTATTAGTAGACAATAGGTAATTTGTTAATAAATAAATAATATTTGGTAATGAATTCTTAAATTTTATTGTATTATTGGTTAAATTTAAAAATTAACTTATTTAATAAATATATAATGATTTAATAAATATTTAGTAATAATCTTTAAATATTATTTATATTAATAACTAATTTATTAACAATTTTAAAAAGAGTAATAATACATCTTTGCTATTTATTCAAAATCAATTAATTTCACAAATCAATATTTCATCTTAAATTTTTTCGACCAAATTCCAACACACAGAAGTCAAAATTCTAACACAAGAAACTCAAAAATATCGTACCATTAAAACAATGGAGCTCCATTGGTATATACACGCATTCAAACGAAACAATAAAAAAACAATCAAGAAGATCGACAGTTTTGAGCAATACGCTCGCATTGTGAAACCATCAAGAAAAAATCAATCGCTTTGACTTCTAGTTCATTCAAACCAAACAATCAAGAAGATCAATCGCTTTGAGTAATACTTTTAACAAAACACCCATTATAGAAACAATCAAGAAGATCCATCGTTTTCTGTAATATGAACTTCTTTGTAAGCCCATCGTCCGCAATGGCCTCGGAGATGTCAGCGAAGAAAAAGGAAGAGGAATGCAACGATGTGGTGAGGTTGCAGAGCTCGGACGGTAAAATATTCGAGGTGGAGAAGGCTGCGGCAATACAATCACTGTTAATAAAGAATTTAACCGAGGACGTGGTCCCTGCCCAGCCCATTCCTCTGTACAATGTCTCCAGTGAAATCTTGGAAAAGGTTGTCAAATATTGTGAATATCATGTACAGCACCCACCTCGTCCAATGGAAACAATAGACGACATCGACAACTGGGATGTTGAGTTCCTCAAAGTTGATCGTTTAACTCTATCTCGCATTGCATGTGCTACCCACTACCTGGATATCAGAAGCCTTGAGGATATGGTTTCTAAAACTATTGCCGACATAATAATTGGTTTGGAAACATGTGAGAATGTCCGTCGAGCGCTCAACATTTCAAATGATCTTACTCCGCAAGAAGAGGAGGAGATAAGGCGTAAATATCAATGGACTTATGAATGAAATTTTTGGGCTAGAAGATAGATTACTATTGGTTTTGGGTTTTATTAAAATTACAACATTATTGCCGGGAAAGATGTTTAAAGATTATTAGTTTAAAATGTTAATAGATTTGTTGTAAAATTAAAAAGGTTTGTTAGATAAAACGCTAGTAAATAAACTGTTATATATATATATTTTGTCCTGAATTTTATTTTTTAAGTTATTCCAAAACACTTTTTTCAACTCCTCGCAATTTAATAAACATAGATGGTTAAAACAATTTGGCAGAAGTATGCATACGAACTCATCGACTACCTCTGTCATAGAAATATGATTAATCTTCAGCTTCAACATTGTTGTACAAACTCTTTGATGGTAATTTTCAGTACCAGTTAAATGTTGTTTTTAATGGTTTGCCAAATCCAAAATTCCAGTTCCATAGACATATTTGATTAAATATGTTTTTTGGTATATATAATAATATAGGAGCGGTTTAACAAGGAGGAATTGCAAATTTGGTCGGAATCTCGGTTAAATTTTTTTAAGAAATCTTACAGTAATAATGTTTAAATCATGATTTTGATGGTGGAAATGGATTCAGCACCATCAAAAACCTCAACGCACTCAAAATATTAAAGTTTGATAGTTATAACGTGGATTTACAAAAATGCCCACCAAATTTTCTTAAAATATTACCGAAATTTCTATAATTTTCAAAACAAAAAAACAATCTTAGCAATAATATATTTTTACATTATCTAAATAATATTTTTATTATTTATATATATAAATAGATATATTCAATATAAAATTAAAAATATCTTTGTTTATGATATATATAACACTATGTTATCACATTATCTCTTTTTTTTTCAAAAATAATTTGATTTTTTTAATCATTTATCATAATAAAAATATCTTAAAATAACTCATTAAAACTCAATTTAAAAATGAGTCTAATTTTAAAACATATACCATAAAAATAAATAAAGTATAAATTGTGATATGTATATGTTTTTACATTCTAAAATATCTATTTATAAATGTATACTTTCTTTATATTTATTTATATAATAGTTTTAATTTTAATTTTATTTGTTTTTATTTTAATATAATAATTTATTATTTTAATATTATATCAAAATATGTTTGAAGCATAGACATATGGTTTTCTCAATTCTAAGATAACATAAGTATTTATATAATTGATGAGCAAACACATATATAAGAATATTAAAGCTTAAAAAAATGCGTTTTCAAATTTTCAGTATGAAAGGTTAAAGAAATGTGTTTTCAATTTTTCACTTTATAATAGTGCTGATGACTCAAAAGCCAATTACATCTAACTAATTACATCTGTCATCTTCTATTTTCCTTAAAAAAAAATAGTTATAATTATGTCCATTAGCTCACTATGATCAGAATTACACCTAAATATATACTTGAATCTACTGCATCAACTCATTAATGTTTATAATTGAGCTACATTGCATAACCATGTTGAATTACAATCCATAAATAACCATTTTTGAGGATAGATTATCTATTTGATTAGCTTCTAGGAGCTTGGGTGTTTTTCGAGGTTAGGATATCACCAATTGTGAATTAAAGAGGAAGATGCCAATATGATAAATTTTTGAACTAGTTACAAACATTATGATGTTGTGGTGGTGTCTTTTGGATTAACCAATGCACTAGGTGTTTTCATGTGTTTTATGAATGGTGTCTTCCCATATTATTTGGACAAGTTTGTTATTATTTTTTTGGATGATATATTAGTATATTATAAATTAGAAAAGGACCATGAGCAACATTGAAGTTAGTTTTGGTGGTGCTACAATAACACACAAGTTGTATACTAAAATTAGTAAGTATTATTTTTATAAAAAGGAGATTCATTATTAGACCATATTATTTCAAAGGATAGGATAGTTGTAGACCCATAAAAGATTAAATCCATCAATGAATGGTCAATAAAAAAGAATGTTTCAAAATTGGCTATTATAAAAGATTTATTGAAGGATTTTCTATGATTTCATACCCCATCACTTCATTGCAGAGGAAAGGTGTTAAATTTCAATGGACCTTTGAGTGTGAGGAAGACTTTCAGCATTTGAGGGCTCTATTACCAAGAGCTCTAGTATTAAATATAGTGGATCCAAATGAGGATTTTCTAGTTTTCACTAATGCATGCCGAGAGAGTTTGGGTGGAGTGCTCCTGTCGAATGAACATGTGTTATGTGATAAGTCTAGGGAGTTCAAAGACCATGAGAAAAACTATGATGCACATTATTCGAAATTGGTAGCTATCATTAATTCCCTTAAGATGTAGAGGAATTATATTATGGGTTGGCGTTCTGAGTTGCAGACAGATCATGATGATTTGAGGCATTTCTTTGAATAAAAAAAATTAAATGCCCAACAAATCAGATGGCTTGAATTGTTACGACTAAATATGATTTCAAGATTAAAGATAATAATGGAAACAAGATTATTTTAACACACAATCTCAACCAAAAATTGCATTTAGTACATGCTTCAGAAATAAGTATATGTAAGGTTGATATACTACCCAAAGTTAAAGAAGTTGTAAATTTAGATAAGAAATACTTTACCATCAAGAATAGTCTATAGTAGTGGGAAAAGAAGCCAAGATATTTAAATTTTGAACTTGGAGAAGATGAAGTTATTCGTTGTTAGGGTTGTATATATGTGCCAAATGTGCAAGAGGTGAAAGAATCTAATTTTGAAACAGATGCATAGGGTGCCTTATGCAGGGCACCAAGGATATCAGAAGGCTATTACAAGGGTCAAGAAGTATGTCGTGTTGTTGGATTTTATCACTAGATTTCCTAAGACAGTGATCTAGACTTATGTAAGAACACAAAAAAATACATATATAAACATAAACACACAGATGTAGCAGAAATAAATTTTGATTTCAATAATATCAAAGAAATGAAAAAATGTTTACATACAAAATGGAAATAAACTAGCATGGGTAATGATATCTTATATATGAGAAGAGATGTGGCGGTTAGATGCCTATGAACAATGTTATAATGAGGCTCGAAGGCCTATTTATTGTTTAGAAACAATTGAAAACCATAAACATCCAAAACCCTAACCCTAGGAGATAAAGTGACAAAACAGTGGGTGAATTGGTATATCAACTTCCTGGGGTCATAAATTTTCCATACGATATTTGTTTGACATGTACAATACCTTTTTAGAAAGATCAATCCGAGGAATACAAATTTCAACTGAAAATGTAAGGTAAAGACTTGCGTTTTCTCGTTTTCCAAAAAAACATTATTTAGGGCCTCAAAACAGCTCCAAAATTCCAGGACTCGAAAACTGCCAAAAATAGTGAATTGTGCTACAATTAAGGAAATTGAAAGAAACAATGGTGGGGGTCCAAGTGGAATAGACATGTGGCCACCAATTTCCATCTGGATCATTCCTCGCCCCTTAGGAATAAATAGTCCCCATTAAGTTGAGTACCTCAATGATATGGGGAAACTTATGTTGAACTTGGTCCCTGGTGAGCCACTTGCCTTGGTGGAGGAGTTGCCCAGCTTTGAAAACCCAATATAGTTGGATATTCTTCTCACGAGTGATCCGATCAGTTGTGGCTTGTTCCATGCAGTATGGGTTTAGCTATGTTACTCTGAACTATTTTGTAATGTATGATGTGTCTATTAATGGTGGAAACGATGGCTGAAGGCAGTCCACATTGAAAATTGGGTGCAGGTCAAGGAATGGTTAAATGTCAAGTTCGAAATCATTGTCCCCTACAACCTTATTGTTGGTGTAAGGTCCATATAAGAGCGAGCAAAGCTTATGGTGGGCCCCAATGAGATGCTTCTTCTACAAATGTAGGCAAAAGTTTTCACGCACCTAAACTTGTGTGGCACTAGATACCAATCATGACGTTGTTTTTACTTGGAATTTGGTTTGTCCAATATATCATGGACCTGCAAAAGGATGTGTTGAATGTGCTCGATAATTTTTTTAGCCATGTTAGCTTTGGATTGGAGATGATATGAATCTTACTAAGTAGCTGCAAATGTATGGAAATATCAATGGGACATAGTGTCTAGAATCCTGATCTAAGGCTCGTGTTTTAACTAAAAATTGAAAGTGCTCCCTGAACGACCAGATAAAGTTCATCGTCGGGATTCTAGCGCAACTCATTTCATCAAAATCTGAGTTCGAATGACTGAGTTATCGTCTGTCGTTCATTTTCAAAAACGGGCAAAAAAGGAGAAGAACAGGTATAGTAATGATGTGGCAGTTACAATCAACATTGCAGGGAATATTCTCCAGATTGCAGCCAATGGCTTTGTGACAAGTGTCGTCTTTAGATTTGCTATATGGGTTAAGTGAAGAGATAAATTGTCTAACGACCTCCAATATTTATCCTAAGTTGGAATTTGAATTTTTTTCTAAGGCTGGAGTATAACCCAACTAGAGGGTGCCACATGTACTCTCTGGTGGGCCATCTCCTGACCTATGGGGGTCGAATTATATATATATATATATATATATATATATATATATATATATATATATATAATCATGTTTCAAAACCCACCTTTCAGTGGATTTAATTAAGTCTGGAGGATACACTAACCAAGTATGGACCGAGTTTAAAATTGGCAAAGTTGACAAGTTAGCGGAGGAGTTTATTTATAGCGTTGAGTAAAATTTTATGGCAGAGTGGGGGGTTGAACCCCTGAAATCACACTCGCAATCCACATGGCTTACCATCTCGCCTACTGGGTGTTTCTTAAACTGTAGATTATTTGTGTATATTTAAAGTTTAATGGCCTGACCGTTACGGGTTGGAGGGGGCTAGCCCCATGGGCCATCCCCCTCCCCATGTGGCCAGAAGTGAAAAACCAGGTGCTTATTGCATTGAACCGGTGGAAAATGTTAATGGAGTTTAATTAACGGTTAAGCGCGGTTTATCCAAAATAAACTGTCATGAGCACCTAAAAGGCGCTTAAACATTTAGAATTGGTTTATCCGCCCGTAAGCATACTTAGCGCTAATTAATCCAGAGATTACGGTTGGCGGAAATTTTTGAGGGCATGCCAATTTTGGCAGGTTTCTAATTTTAGAAATTTAATTGGTAGTTCCTCTAGTTTTAGAGGAGAAATTAGGGCAAATTTGGTTTTGGTCATAACTCACTCAATTTTTGACCAAACTGAGCTCAAAAAGAGGAATTCTAGGCTAATTGGCATGCTGGGAACTCAATGGAGCAGGTTGTAGAGGTAGAAAATGTCACCTACAGGTGTTTTAGTGCATTTGAATATTTTTTAAGGCTAGGGCCACCAGGTGTTGGGGTCATTGCTAGAGCATCCAAAGTCCAAATACAACAAAAAAATAGACATTTTTGGGAGATTATGATGTTTTGAACTCATTAGAACAGGTTCCAAGAGGTTCTGAATCTTGTAACAAAAATTTGAGCACACTTGAAGCTAATACAAAGGCCCACATTATGAAGCTTGACCAAGGAGATGTAGCCCAAGAGGGGTGAACTCCTTTATCAAAATTCTATGTGTTAAGCATTGTTATGTGTGTTTTTTGTGTTTTATACTTATTCTATTTTGTAATTTAAAATTATGCTTTTTAAGTTGATGACAAACTCATAATTTCACTAAGTACATTGTTTGACAATCACATGCTCATCAACAAGACCTATGAAGGATAAGTAAAAAAAAGAAAATAAAATTTTATATCTGAAATGAAACTGGCACAAAAATAACTATCATTCATTTTCAGATCATGTTGGTATTAGAACACAAGGTTGCTTTCTTGTTTTACTTGAAGGTTTTTAATAGTGAAAATTTACTAATGCTTACAAGATTGAGATTGCAAAGAGGAGAAGGGAAGCTACTGGTAGCTAGTATAGAAGCTAGGACAAGAGGGAAGAAGGCTGAGAAGGAATCATCCTTACCCAAAGAACCACTCAAGGCAACACTTGAAGCACAAGAGGAATTAATTTCACAAGAGGCTGAGGTGATTGAAGAGATACAAGTTGCAGAGATTGAGATTGAATCTACATCCAAAATGTCAGGCCATGAAGGAACTCATGAACATTATGAAGAGGAGGATATCAAGAAGGAGTTCAAAGAAATGCAAAGGATGGTGAAACTTATGTATGAAGCTTTTATGGAAAAGGAAATTGGAGAAGGTTCAAAACAACCTCATAGAGAAGAATCTTCAAACAGTAAAAGGGAGGAAGAGAGGAGCTCAAAATATAGTGGAGGAAAACCACCTCCCTCTCCACCACCACCACCACCGTCATCATCATCGTCATATGCATATTCATCTTCCAAATCCACTAAAAAAACTCATACCCATACTCATTCTAATATCCCAAAAGGTAAGACTCCGTTACTCAAGTTGGACATCAAATTTGAACTTCCTACATACAATGGAGAAGTTAATGCTGAAAGACTAGACAATTGTATTCATCAATTGGAATTTTATTGTAGGATTTAGAATCTAGATTCTACAAGAAGATGATATCAAAATACAATTGGCTTCATTAAGGCTAGAAGGAGCAGCACTAGTTTGGTGGGAGGCAAAGACACAAGAGGAAATGTGAATCTGTGGTAAGATTTCCATTTCTTGGGTTGAATTCATTTCTTCCATTAAAAGACAATTTTATCCATTAGCCTATATGCAAAAAGCAATATTGAGTTTGCAAAACTTTAGACAACTCAAAGGTCAAAGAGTCCAAGAGTATACACAAGAGTTTAGGAAAAGGGCTTTATTACTTAGAGTAGACTTAAATTCACAAGGTACACTCTGGAAGTATATAGGAGGTCTACATTCCTACTTAAAACACACTATTCTCATGTTTAACCCAAATAACTTAGATGAAGTATGTGTGAAAGCCATGCATCTTGAAGTAAGGAGTAAAAATTTTTCTGAAGAGGGTAGTAAGAAGAAGAAATTCAAGGGTAAGGGGAAAGAGAAAAGAGGAAAACAGAAGGGAAAGAAGAATGAAAGTGTTAAGTAAGAAGGGGAGAAAATTACATGCAAACATTGTTCCAAAGAGGGGCATGATGAAGCCCACTGTTGGAAACAACATCTCAAAATAAGACCAAAGAAACTAGATAAAAAATGGAAACAAAAGATGACTGCCACCACACAGAAATATCTTGGATCCGATTCAGGAGATGAAACCAAGATAGTTTCCATGGTTAACAAAGGAAAGGAGGCTATTTCAAGTTCTAGTACCTCAAACAGTCACAATAACACTTCAAATGAAGATACAATGATACAATTATTCCATGTTAGAGTAATTTCTAATCATACAAAGATTGATGCATTGTTTGATACAGGGTCACAAGCAAACTTGATTTCAAAAGAATTAGTTACAAAACCGAATCTTGAAACTGTACCTCATCATAAGACATACCCTTTGGGTTGGATAGTTAACAATGCCAAGTTACAGGTGACAAGGAAATGTATTTTCAGATTTGCTATTACTGCAAAGTTTTTCGATGAAGTTGAGTTAGATGTGGTTCCACTTGAAATTTCAGGGATTATCTTGGTAGTCCATATTTTTACGAGAGGAAATTGGTATTTTACCTTCATAATAACAAATATCATTTGATTAAATATGGAGTGGAGTATATTGTAAGATCTCATCTCAAGAAACTCAATATCTCTTTAGTTAATGTAGGGAAAATGAAGAGGCTCGTAAATGCAAGTAAAATTTTTGTGCTTCTTATGATCAAGAAAAAGGAAGATGTTAACTATGAATCTTTTGAAGGATGTGATGACAAGTTGAAATCTGATTTGTTTGATGTGGTAAGTCAGCATGGAGAGATGTTTCAAGAACCAAAGGGGTTGCCACCCAAGAGGGGATTCAGCATGATATTCAGCTGCAGCAGGATGTTCCACTTCTAAATATTAGTATGTATCACATGTCAATTATGGAGAGTTTGGAAATCAAGAATCCAATCCAAAAGTTTCTGAATAAAGGTATCATACGCTCATCTACTTTTCCATGTGGTTCTCCAATATTTTTGGTTCCAAATAAGGAAGGGACTTGGTGCATGTGTATCGATTTTCGTGCACTGAACAAAATCACAGTAAAGAATCGCTACCCACTTCCACGCATTGATGGTTTTCTTGATGAGTTAAAGCATGCAAAGTATTTCACTAAGTTAGATCTGAGAAGTGGTTATCATCAATTTAGGATAGCTGAAGAAGACGTTTGGAAAAATGCTTTCAAGACTAGACAAGGATTGTATGAGTGGTTAGTTATGCCATTTGGCTTAACAAATGCACCAGCTACTTTTATGAGAGTAATGAATGATGTACTAGGACCATTTCTAGATGACTTTTTCATTGTTTACTTAGATGAAATACTCATATTCAACAAATCAAGATAAGAACATGTCATGCATGTGAATAAGGTACTTGATGTTTTGAGAAATGAGAAATTGTTTCTTAAGATGTCACAGTGCGAATTTGGTAGGAATTCATTGGTATATTTGGGACACATTGTTGGAGGAGGTGAATTTAATATTAATCCTTCCAAATTTGAGGTCATTCTTAATTGGCCCAATCCCAATAAAGTTACCGTGGTAGGAATCTTCTTAGGGGAAGCACAGTATTGGAGGAAATTTATTGCTAATTTTTCTTCCATTGCAACACCATTACATGCATTGACAAGCATAAAGAATGTCTTCCATTGGGGAGATTTCCAGCAGAAATGATTTGATGCTTTAAATAAAAATATAAGTTCAGCAACAATACTAGCAATTCCAGATCTTAGACATCCATTTCAGATCCAAATGGATGCAAGTGATTATGCTATGGGAGCAGTGCTCGTGCAGCATGGTAAGCCTATCTCATTTCATTCTGAAACTTTTAATGGAGTTGTGACTAAATATCCTACCTATGATAAAGATTTATATTCATTGGTACAAAGTGTAAAGAAATGGAAGATTTTTTTTCGGTAGTTTAGACTAATCCTAATCACCCACGGGTTTTGAACCGATGACCTTGCAGATAGAGTGCCTTAATAGTGCACCCCATCATCAACTGCTCTACACCACGTGGGCGTAAATAAATGGAAGCATTACTTGATGGGAAAAGAGACCATTATCCATAACTACCATCAGCCATTTCCATACTTACAATCACAATCAAAATTGCAGCAATCAAGACATTTCAGGTGGATGGGTTTTCTACAACAATTTCACTTGGTTATTAGGTACAAAAAAGGAAGCTATAATAAGGTAGATGATATTCTCCCGAGGTCTATTGTAAATTAAACTATTATTCTCAAGCACAATTATATTATGGATGAAAGTTACATTGAACAATATGTGAATGATAATGATTTTAAAGATGTGTATGAGAACTTGAGTAAGGGAAACCAAAGTGAAGAGTTAGATTATCATGTGCATAACAGTTTGTTGTATCACTTGGGCAAGTTATGTATACCATAAGTAGAAAGAAGCAGTATCATAAGGGAGGCGCACACATCATTTATCGCATGAGATTTTGGTGTAGGAAAGACAGTAGGGCATCTTCAAACGTATTGTTATTGGCCACACATGAATGAAAGTGTTTCTCGTTTTATTAGAGGATGTTCCTTATGTGCAACAAGTAAGCCTAGAAATAGAAAGCTTGGTTTGTACACACCACTTCCAGTTCCTTCGCATCCTTGGAAGAGCATCTCAATGGATTTTGTACGAGGCCTTCCGATGTCAAGGAAAGGTCATGATTATTTGTATGTTGCAGTAGATAGGTTCTAAAAAATGTGTGTTTTGATGGCATGTAGGAAAACTATTATAGCTGAACAAACCACTAATATTTTCTTTCAAAATGTATGGATCCATTTTGGTCTTCCTAATTCTATTATAAGTGATCGATATTCTATATTTTTTGGGAATTTTTGGTCAAAATTATGGGACATGATGGATACAAAGTTGAAGAAGAGTACAACATTTCATCTGCAAACAGATGGTCAAATAGAGGTGGTAAATAGAATTGTTATTCATCTTCTGTAGAAATTTATTAATACTGATAGTATTACCGAATTCTCTTGATCTAAAAATTAATCTTATGTTAGATACAAAATCCTTCCACTTAATTCTTTGCGAAAATTAAATCGCCAATTGCAAACACATGAAGAAAATCAATCGCACATAAACACCGTTGTTTAATGGGAAATCTTAAAGCTAAAAACCCCAACTATCATATATTATGTATATCATTGGAATCATGTAACAATATCATACAAATCTTAGTACATCAAGCTCTCAATACAAAATAGAATCTTCACACACCGTCATGCATAAATTTGCATATCTATGCACCAATTTCTTGCCTCACGACAGCCTGCCTCCACTGTGCAATCCCTACTGAAGAAGACCCCTGAATGAATTCGAATTGGCCTTGCCTTGAATGTGAAATCCTCATTGGCATCTCCAATGTGTTTCAGATGCATTGAATGCATCACTATAGTCACAACAGATAGTCCATCTCACCCTTTCACCTATCTCTCCACTGGGTCTCCACTGGAACTGACATGCAAGTAGTTAACTGATGTATTTTTCAATTGTAAGTGAGTTATTAGTTATGAATTAATTAACTAATTAATTCACTAAACTCTCACTAGTGCATCTTCAGTTAGAACTAGATACAACTAGTACAACTGAGTTTAACTCACTTAACTGACTTAAACTAAATAACAACTCCCATAACTACTCTTCCAACTCTGTCACAACTTTGGCACTTCATTTCTAATTGATTCCACCATGCATGAGTCACCAACCACCCTAGGAATTGCGTAATTCCTTTAGCCCACTGATTTTCCAAATCTGTTCACTGAAATAAAGTGCTCCAAGAGAATAAGTTGATATTTATGGTTGGATTATTATTAAGGGCTAATAATAATCGACATGCATCTATTTTTAGATTAGAAATCTATAAATAGACTTTGCCCAATATTATAAAAACATAATTTCATCTATTTTTCACATTTGATGAACCATCTACAAATAGCATCCTGCAACTTATAGAATATGCTCACCATGTCTAAAAATAGACATACACCTAAAAATAGTCTGCAGGCCCCACTCAGTGAAGGTGCTTAATTTTCACTAAGCTCATCATCTTGTTGATAGGGAGTATACTTCACCTCTATCCTAACCTATGGCATGGAATCTTTCTTCTCATTTGAAACACAGATCTTGATGAGTAACTTCTATATCTAAACAGGGCCTCATAAGAAAAATGTACAACAAAAATAAACTTTATAACAACCAATAGGATTCAAGATGATGATGTCATCCATAATGGATGATTCACCATTTTTGGAGAGGCAAAGTAAAAATATAGTGTGGCCATTAGATGACAAATCATTTAACTGCATTATAGGTGGGAGAGTACTCGTTGGATGCGGAATTTAATTCCTCATCCAAGGAGTACCCATGTTGCATACTTTCGATGAACTCTTCTACACGAAAAATGATAAATACATAAAAAATGTGATTGTAATCACGTTTTTTTATGTATTTCTCATTTTTCGTGTAGTAGGACCCATCGAAAGTATGCAACATGGGTACTCCTTGGATGGGGAATTAAATTCCGCATCCAACGAGTATTCCCGCTCGAAATTTGAGTAAAAACTTTGGGAGATAAGTTGAAAATATGAATTGAAAAAGTAGTTTTTTCATTTTTCCCTCTAAAATTTGATGATGTCATCAAATCTTATTAGATTTTTCCACTATTATTTTATAATTTCCTTAGGAGGCCCATTTTAGACCTCAAAATTCCCATAATGATACATTGCATTCTTTGGATAAATTTAGGTACAATACAATGATGATCTTTGTTACACACAATATCTCGATATGATGATACTGTATATCTTATATGCTTAGATCTATCATGAAACACAGATTAATCGAGTTTAGTGCAACTCGATTATCACAATGCATCAGAGGATATAGAAATTAGGAAATGAAACAAACCACTGTGATCTCATCCGTATAGCCTCACATGTAGCTCTGATTTGGCTGTTGTATTTTTCTTCATTAACCGAAAATTACGTATCTTTGTTTCGCTATACCAAGAAACTCGTTTATATATGATAAATGTAAAACCCTCCTATCGCTTCATTGAGTTGCCTACAAAATCTGCATCCGTGAAGCCATGAAACTTCACCTCATCCATCTATCTGTACCATAAGACATACTCATATGTGCCCCTGAGATACCTCAGGACATGCTTGACTGCCTTCCAAAAGAGCTTGGTAGGCTTAACCATCGCTTGACTAAGCTGGTTCACCGCATAGCATATGTATGGTCTTGTATTAACTAAATACATGAGAGAAACCACCAGCTGTCGATAGATAGTGGCATCCACTACCTCTGCCGATGTAGCATCCTCTTTCCTCCAATTTCCTAGAAGAGAAGTATCCATGGGCTTGCAGTCCTCCATGTGAAACTTACCAAGTATCTCTCGAACATACTTTCCTTGAGATACAAATAGTTCACCTTCTTGCTGCCATATTTCAAATCCAAGGAAAGGATGAAGGAGGCCTAAATCCTTCATCTCAAAATCCTTTGCAAGATCTGCCTTGCATGATTTTATCAACTTCTCATCACCCGTTATTATTAAATCATCAACATAAAGAACAATGATTATAAGCTTACCCTCCACCACAATTTGGTACAGGTTTTCATCCGCCTCACTCTTGGTGAAGCCAAGTCCGGTGAAATAGTTGTCAATCCATGTGTACCAAGCACGTGGTGCTTGCTTCAGCCCATACAACGCTCTTTTGAGTCTGCACACATGTGACTCGCTGCTAAAGATATCAAATCCTTCAGGCTGCTCAATGTACACCTCTTCCTCAATGATCCCATTAAGGAACGCGGTCTTCACATCCATCTAATGAATGTGCCAACCCATCTATGCTGAGACAGAAAGGATGGTCCTTATGGAAGAATATCATGTGAAAGGTGCAAAGGTTTCTTCATAATCAATCCCCTCGATCTATGAGAAGCCATGGGAAACAAATCTTGCCTTATACTTCTCGATGCTCCCATCAGTAGCTTGCTTTACCTTGTAGATCCATATTGAACCTACCATTGATTTACCCACCGACCTTGTAACAATCTCCCAAGCACTGTTTCTGAAAATAGAGTCACACTCCTCCACCACGACATCTACTCATGTGGGATCCTACGCTGCTTCTTCAAAAGAATATGGCTACGTCACAATAAAATTTCTCATAAGAGCCATGTATCTAGTAAATCGGTCAGGTGACTGTCTCTATCTGTGTTGTGATGTAGGGACTCCTACATTCTATGCCACATCAAGCTTCAATATCTCAGCTTATGTTGTATGCTTTTTGCCTATTTTGATGTTTGGTTCTGCATGAGTGGACTCCTCCACTCCACGAATCTCCTTCTGTGGTTGATCCACATCTAGAGGTTCATCTTTGGTAACAAGAAGTTCCTCCTATGCATGCAAGTGTATCTCCCTCTCAAGTGACAACTTCATGGCTTTCACCTCATTGAATTTTATATCCCATCGCACCACAATAATATGACTATTTGGAAAATACACATGATAATTATGGGGTGTTTCTGTGTACCCCATAAATATCCTAACTTCTATATTCAACTTCAGATTCTTCCTGGCGTCCTTTGTCACATGAATGTGAACATATGAGCCAAAAATCTTCAAATGAGAAATATCAGGCTTCTTACCAGTAAAATCTTCTTCAGGTGTACTCATGCCAAGTACTCTATGAGGACAATGGTTTTGAACATAAACCACAGTGTTGCATGCTTCCACCCACAAGTGCATCGGTAGGCCCTGGTCATGCAGCACCCACAATCATTCTTTTCTTCCTCTCCGCGACCTCATTCTGTTGTGGGTTATGAGGCGCTATGAGTTATCTTCGAATTCCTTCTTTGTTATAGAAGTATTTGAATTCGTTCGAGATATATTCACCACCATTATCATTCCGCAGAGCCTTCAATTGCTTCCCCAACTCCTTCTCCACCAATGCTTTAAACTCACAGAACTTTGATAATGTTTCACTCTTCTTCTGCATGAAGAATATCTAACATCTATGAGAATATTCATCAACAAAAATAACATAATACCTGTGTTTTGTTGTTGAAGCAACCGAGAAAGGTCCACACACGTCTGTGTGAATTCTCTCCAGGATCACTGAAGCACGGTTCTCCTTCTCATGAACGGTGGTCTTCACAAACTTACCCATAGTACATACCTTACACTGATCTGACTATGCAAGAGTACCCTTGGGAAGTCCAGTATAAATATGCTGCAAAATCTTCAAGGTGCCATGGTGAAGATGGCCCAATCTCCAGTGCCATAATTCGCCCTCATCTCGGCTCACCACTTCTTCTAATTTTCCCATCATTACAACGTAGCCATCTACCTCTAGCTTGTAGAGATTATTAACTCGAATCCCTATCCTCTTGGTTTGACCCATTTTTTTATGTCGCAGGAAAGCTTTTCCCTCACTAAGAACAACATCAAAACCTCTGTCCTCCAACATGGAAACTGAGACCAAGTTCTTCTTTAGACCTGGTGTTAGGGCCTAAATCTACATCAGGATGAGAAAGGAAGAATCTAGGGTAACATCAAGCCACGCTTAACCTGGTAGCTAGCCCTACCAGATTGGGAGAGGGCTCTCTCCTTGTTAATCTCAGAAAAAAATAATCGATGAGGCTTGAGATGACTTGATGTAAAGACTGATTTTAGGCTAGGTATGTGTGCAAAATATTTTGGTTGATTTTAAGGGTGTTTTGTTGGATCGAATGGAAAAACATATTTTGGGTCTGGAGAATGAGGCTCAGTTTTGCAGAGATCTCAATGGGGCAAGCCAAGAAATTGATTTGACACTTCTAATTGAAAGAAATGGAGAGCTTTGGACATGTGAGGAGTTGAAGAGGGCAAGAAACCTTCATGGATCCTCTTCAAACAACTGAAAACATAAATAACTAAACAAACCCTAGGCAGAGCACTACAATTTCAATGGATTCTACCTTTATCCTTGTTTGTTTTAGTTAAGAAGAAATAAGAGAGAAATTGACATACATAAAACACCAGTAAAATTACATTTACAGAGAGAAACACACTATCAAAGAAAAATTCCACATGAATCCCATAGAGTGCTGCAAACCCTAGTCTATTCCTTTGCCAAAATGTAGAGATGAAAGTACAATGATGCTCAAAGCATTCCCAAAAGTCCAACCATGCTAATGACTGAAAAATCACAAGATATAGACAAACAATAACTCATCCCAGCCTCTAGGGGTTGAGCTCATAATTTTATGAGTTGTTCCAACAAAATCTAAACTGAGAACTAGAAAGTAGGCAGTGGAACAACTTGCCTCTAAAAATTAGGAAACTGATTCATTCAGTTGCAAATTACCCTTTGATGGATGAATCTACCTCTATGAGTGAAAATTTAACAAAATTACATCAAGATCCATCATGTCACATTTAATTACATCATGAGTTTGACAACTATAAGGAAAAAGTCAAACTGTGAAAAAAAACTAGGCGAAAAACAGATTTTTTGACCAAAAATGAGTAAAATCCTCTAATGCGCCGCGCCTGATTTCCCTATGCGTCACGTCTATTTGAAGCTGATTGTGGAGGCCTTCCCGGTGTCCAAATTTTCTCCAAGTGGGCTTTTTGGAAAGGTCTACCTGTCTACTTTCCAACACAAGTAGAATTTGTGAATGTGGCCTCCATTTTCCCCTCCAAAACTGAGTTCTCCCAAGACTACTTCCTGTGTGTCAAAAAAGGGGCAGAAAGGTCATTTTTGGGGTGTTTTTGACGTTTTTGGGGGCTCAAAACCTGTCAAAATTTCTTGGCCATTGTTAGGCATGCATATTTCTCCATGAAAAATCCAAAAATTTTGAGTTTTCATCAAAAAGAGTCCCCTATCAAAAGCGTGCGCCAGGTGGTGCAGCGCATAGAGCAGAAAAGTCTGTTTTTAAGGCCAAAAATTTCAAAATTGAAAAAAGTGTCCCAAATTTTTTGAAATTTGGGCTGAGTGTCCTCCATTAAGTTTTGTGTTGGGCCGAGGAAGCCTCAGCCAAGATCTGAATTCTATCATTCTTTTTTCGCCTCTTCGATGCCTTCCTCAACTTGGCCTTCAAGATCCTGATTCTTGCTTTACACATATGGCTTCTCGCCCAGTAATGTTTGGCCATGTGCCTCAACATGTTTTTCTCATTGTTTTCCTTCTCTAGCATCCTTTCCCAAGTGCAATTTTGTCCTTTAAAGCCAAGATTCTCGGTCATGTTCAATCTCTTTCTCATACCCATGATCACTGTCTCTTTCCATTGTTTTCCTTTAGTTTTGAAAAATGTGGTTGTACATGGATGGTTTTGTGGATAACAATGTGAAAATATGGTGGAGGAATGAAATGGGTAGAGTGTATGGAAGAGAGTGTAAAAATGTATGTGTGAACAGAGTTTAGGGATGTGGGTAGGGTTTAGGGAGTTTAGGGTTTGGGAAATTATATGTGGAGAAGGGGATTAAGGGGAAACTTTATGAGGGGAGTGGGATTAAGGGGATAGTAAAATGGGTTAATGAAACTAGAAAAGAATTGAGGGAGAAAAAAGGTGAGGGAATGATGGCCACAAAATCAAATTTACAAACCCTAAGAAATCATGTCTTGAGCAACAATTGCAAGAAAGTAGGGTTTGAAATTTTTTGACTAAATCATCATAAACATCTTAAGACACACTTTCATTGGAATTTGAAGAGTTTTTGACTTACTTTGGACTGGAGGAAACCAAAAAAATTTTGAATTTGAATGAATTTGTGGTGAAAATGGCTTGCAGCTCTAGGCGCTGCGCCACAAACCCAATGTGTCGCGCCTCTTACCCAATGCGTCGCACCTTTTTGCAGGAGACTTTTGGAGACCTTTCCGGTGTCTAAATTAGGCACAAGATATCTCGTTGGAAATATTATTGAGTCTAATTTCCAACCCAACTGGAATTTTTCAATTTGGAGCTCATTTTCCCTGTAAAAAATCAAATCTCCCAAGACTGGTCAAAATGTGCAAAATGAGGCTGCCTCAAGGCAGAGTGTTGTTGCAGTCAAATTTTGAAGGTCTTCCTCAATTCCAAATTGAGCTCATGATATATCATTGGAAATATATTTGTGTCTTGTTATCATTTGACTCATCAAGAAAGTCATTAGAGCAACCAAGCTAGGAGAAATCTGGATTTTCCCAAGGTCACTTCAAAGGTGCATCAATTCTCCTGAGGCAACTGTATTTTTGAAATTTCTCTAAAACCATGATACTTGTGTAAAAATTGAAGGTTTTTTTTCTTCCTTGGCCTATTTTGGACAAAAACCTCTCTCATTTTTCCCAAATTCATCTTTTATTGCTCAGAAACATCATTGGAGTAAAACCTATCCCAATGTGTGGAATAAGGGATTTATCGAAATCAAGTGAAATGAAGGGGATAAGAGGCTTCCAAATTATTTAGAAAATTTTAGAAAGTAGGGAGGGATGTTAGGAAGTAGGGGAAAGTGGAATTTCAATGATTGAGTGAGGGGAAGGGGTCCAAAAGGGTAAAACACAGGCCCAGCCTAGAAAATTGCCAAGTTGTAGCAAGAAACTAGGGTTTGTGCAAAAATGAGGAATTTGGGGGATATCAGTGATGGGAACTATTTAATAAGGTACATGAAGGATAGGGGAAGGTGTATGAACATCAGGATACAAGTTTTTATGATGATTTGACTATCCAAGAGAAATTACCTCCAAAACCCTAGAAGAGGGAAATGAACCTTACCTAGGCACAACTGAAGCATGAACAAGGTGTAAAATGACCTAGTGGAACTTGACATGATGATGAAAACCATCTGAATGATGGTACAGTCAGCTGAATGGTGACATAGACCGACATTTGAACAACTTTGAAAGGAGTGAAAGAAAACCCTAGACCTAATACTTAGTGACCAAATTTTGCTTGAAGACTCACTGAAATGACAAAATTTGACCTTGACACCTTAAAATAACCTTGTAAGAGCATGTTTGATCACTGGAGGAAGGCTACAAAGACTGACACTAACACCTTGAATGTGCATAACATCTTTCAACATAAATGGGTTCCCTAACTCCCTCTCAAAGGTAATGGTTCCAATTCCAGTCGCACTGTATCTACCATTGTCTCACATCTCTATACGCATTTGGAGATCCTTCTCCTCCAAGTCACTAAACAACTCCTTGTCTCCCGTCATATGGAAGGAAGCACCACTATCAAGATACCACACTGATCCCATTGCGCTTGAAACCAAGCATGTGATCAAAGAGAAATCAAGTTCAAATTGGAAGGCTAAGGCCTCACCAACTGCAGCTCCAACAACCTTCTTGTTCTTCTTTTTTTGTGGGTAGTTAGTGGCGAGATTCCCATGTTCGTGATAGTGAAAACACTTCACCTTGGACAAATCCAGCTTCTTGCCTTTAGCCTTGGATTTTGAATGGGACTTCTTCCCCTTCCCTTTCCTTGATTTTGCAGCCAAAGAAAAATTCTCTTCATCATCATTCTTTGATGAAGAGCCATCCCTGGTATTCCGCCTTATCTCCTCATACACAAGATCCGGCCAAAGTCGCTCCCAATTTGGCAGTTTCTCCTGTCCCTTGACAGAGTCTTCATAGCTGTGCAAAATCTTCGGAAGCTGAAGGAGAGCCAAGCTCACTAAGTCATAATTCGCAACTGTAATTCCTCCACTCTCCATCTCATCCCTACATTGGACAAACTTCGTGAGATATTTTGGAATACTTTCGCCCTTCTCCATTTTGATTTTTCTGAGCTTATCTTTTAGCACCAACTTCCTATGGTCACTATTTCTTTTGAAAATATCTGTCAAAGCCTTCCACATAAAAAATGGAGTGTCTTTCCCATGAAGGCTTGACACAATATGGTCTTTCACACCTTCCAACATAATTCTTCTTGTCTTCGCTACCTTCTTTTTCCATGCATCAAGTAATGCAGCATCGCTAGAAGTAGGCTTAGGAACATCGCTATCGATGAACTCCTTCAGTCCATTATCTTCAAGAACCACCTCCATCCTATCCTTCTAGGTTATGTATTTTGAGCTACCCTCAAGGGCATACTCCAACCGCAACCCATTGAAATCCATTCCAATGAATATTCAACTGTCACACCAAGAAATTTCTGTAGCAAATTCGAATTGTCCCCCAGCACAAAACTCAGCACTACTTCACTATTGCAATCTCCATTGATTAAAACTGATCCGATACCATTTATAAATTTATTAATACTGATATTATTACTAGATTCTTCTTATCTAACAAATTAATCTTATGTTAAATACAAAATACTTCCACTTAATTCTTTGTGAAAATTAAATTACCAATTGCAAACACATGAAGAAAATCAATTGCACATAAAGACAGTTGTTTAACGGGAATGCTTAAAGCTAAAAACCCCAACTATCATATATTATGTATATATATGGAATCATGTAACAAACTCATACATATATTAGTACATCAAGCTCTCAGTACAATATAGAATCGTCACACACTGTCAAGCAAAAATTTTCATATCTATGCACCAATTTATTGCCTCTTGACAACCTGCCTCCACTGTGAAATCCCTGCTAAAGAATACCCTTGAATTAATTTGAATTGGCCTTGCCTTGATTGTGCAATCCTCACTGGCATCTCCAATTTGTGTCAGATGCATTGAATGCATCACTATAGTCACAACAGATATTCCATTTCACCCTTTTACGTATCTCTCCACTCGGTCTCCACTCGAACTGACATGCAAGTAGTTAACTATTGTATTGTTTAGCTTTAAGTGAGTTATTAGTTATAAATTACTTAACTAATTAATTCACTAAACTCTCACTAGTGTATCTTCAGTTATAACTAGATAAAACTAGCACAACTGAGTTTAACTCACTTAACTGAGATAAACTAAATAACAACTCCCATAACTACTCTTCCAACTCTGTCACAACTCTGCCACTTCATTTTTAACTGAGTCCTCCATGAATGAGTCACCAACCACCCTAATAATTGCATAATTCCTTCATCCCACTGATTTTCCAAATCTGTTCACTGAAAGAAAGTGCTCCAAGCGAATAAGTTGATATTTATTGTCAGATTATTATTAAGGGCTAATTATAATTGACATGAATCTATTTTTAGATTAGCGATCTATAAATAGAATTCGCCCAATATTATAAAAATATAATTTCACATATTTTTCACATTTGACCAACCATCTACAAATAACATCCTGCAACTTATAGAATATTCTCACCATGTCTAAAAATAGACATACAACTAAAAATAGCCTACAGGCCCCACTTAGTGAAGGTGCTTAATTTTCACTAAGCTCATCATCTTATTGAATCTCAACATCTTCTAAGAGGAAATTGTAGCAAGCATCCCAAGTTGGGGGATGAATAGTTACACTACATACAACATGCATACAACCGGGCAAAACATTCTTCCACAAATACATCTCCATTTGAGGCATGTTTTGGTTGCTTGCCAAGATCACCATTGGAATTTATCTTTGAGAAATATGTTGCTATAGATGGACATAGTGACATAGATAAAGAAAGAAAGTTCATTAAGAAAATTCAGTTGATACATCACACAGTGCAAGAGTAACTTGAAAAGAGTCAAAGCAACTACAAGGAAAGGCATGACAAACATCGGGTTGATCACAAATTCCAAGTTGGTGATTAAGTTTGGCTGTACATAAGCAAGGAAATATTTTAAGGGGAAGGTAAAAAGCTCAAACCAATTCATTATGGTCCATTCACTAGAAAATTTGGCCCAATTTCCGAGGGCCACTTCATCACTATTCCGACACATAGTCGTCGAAAGAGTGACAGTTTGAGGCTGGACAAAACGTGGTTAGCCATTACGTCGCAATTCCGAAGCTTTTCCAAAGTGTTGTGATTCCGACACTTTTTCTGAAGTTTCCAAACAACCGTCACTCTTCTGACATTTTCCAAACCATCGCTCTTCTGACGTTTGTAAACTGTTGCAATTTCGACAATCTGCGGTCTGACGTTTTGAATGTCGCTCTTCCGACGTTTGTAAATTGTCGCTCTTCCAAAGTTTGTAAACTGTCGCAATTTCGACGATATGTGGTCCAACGTTTTCAACGTCTCTCTTCCAACGCTTATTAAAGTGTCGCAATACCGACGCTTTGTAGAGGCATCGCAATATCGATGCCAGGAAGAACTGTTGCAATACCGACGGGAATTTAAAAATTAAAAAAAAAAATGGAACGTCGCAAGAATGAAGAAAAGGGAAAATGTTCACGGCGTCAGAAGACCGATGCTTATAAGGCATTGGAAGAGCGAAACTTACAATGCGTCAGTATACCGACGACAATTTCAATTTTAAAAAAAAAATGAAACTTTAAAACATGACACAAAATGGTTATAAAATCCATTTAAAATTATCCTTCATGTGGAACTTTACCTTCGTTCTCTTGCAACTTAATCCTCATTAAAAGCTTGCATATCAAACACTTTCCATGTCCAACTTAATGAATCCTAATACTCAGGCTTTATAACTTTGGAGGAGAGCATGAGTATTGAAACTGGGTATTGCTTCTCCAATGAACACTTGATTACTTACTGTAATGGGTTTTACATATTAAAATTGTATTCATACTAAGAGAAGCCAAAATAATAGAGATTAAATTTTCTAGATCCAAACACCAAATTTCCATAAAATCAAGAGAAAATTGGGTTAAAACAGTTTAGTAAATTTATATTTCAAAAGCTAATATCAGGAACAAGAACTGTAAGCTACTTAAACCCTAACAAGCACTTTTGAATTGGATTTTCATGGCATGTTGTCCACCCCATCTTATTTAGATTAGAATTACACCTTGCAATTTGATAAGAGTTTGTATTTCCTGATGAACAAAATACAACTTTAATTGCAACAAAAAAAAGGCAACCCTCTTGCAGAGTCCATAAAGGTGGTAGTTCTATATGGCTAGGCTTCACTTGAACAAACATGTCTGCCATTACATTTTTAGTCTGCTCTGCCAGATAGAGCTGAGGCAAGGATGAAATGCATGCTCAAGAGTTCAACTTTCAGGGAAAAAACTTGAGAAATTTAAAGAAATTGCACCTAAAATTCTCAGTAACACCTACCTTCATTGGCAATGGCACTTTTGGTACATATAAACAGTAGTAAAAACGAATAGATGAGAAATAAAGGAAGAAAAAATAGACTCAATGCCTCGCTTGGACCTGCAAGATGAGAAATAAAGGCACATTGATAGGCCATCTCACATAGACCTGTCAGGACAATGCAATTTTATGGCAAACAGCAGCGCAAGCCACACATCTCAAAATAGAACCCACACAATGCAACATAGCAAGCAAGAATGCTCGTCTTGTACAAGGGTAACCCAATTATCACTAGAATGTTATATCGAAATGTAATAAGCTGTGATGGCTTGGCATTGATGAGAACACCCTAACACGTTTATTCCATTTCCCAAGGGTATTTCTTTTTGAAGGAGTTGGACTAACAAAATTCATTTTTATCAAATGTGCTTGCTCAACTTGTTATCCAGATGCCATAGTTCCAATATTAGTAGAGGAAAAATCCTGCAATATATCTGTATTAAAAAAAATGTATATAAGCTTCTAAAATACACAAGTGGTTGGAATCCAATCTCTTTTAAGGCTAACAATTTGTATTCTCATTCGAAGGGAAAAAATATAATGACAGCTTTTGGTGTTCAAGCAGTCACTTAAGATTCTAGAAGTTTGTACTACTAAAGAAAATACATTCTTTCTGCCATAGCGCCTAGGAAAAATTAAAATATTAACACTACAAGTAAGCCTTTCAAACATTTCTCGGCCTACACAAAATCATTCAAAGTCTTCTGGGTTGTTTTCAGAGGTCGGGATGTATGCAGGAGGCGGAGACACATACAAGGAAAAATATTCTGCCAATACCTTCTTCACTTCAGGAAGCATAAAGCTTATATATGGTAGCATATATTTTGGCTCTGTTACGAAATAACACATGTTTCCAACAATCTGGGCTGCTTTCTTTTTAGTATTTTCACTTCTTTCCCTAAGACCGCGGTGGACTATAGGCACCAGCAATGCTAGTGATGGAGCATCAATAGTATTGACAAACATTGTCTGCAATGATGGTAAGAGATAAAGGAATACAAGATGTTGGTAATAAATAAAAAACATCAAATCTCGCAAAAAATGGTATATAAGGCCTGACACGAAACTTTAAAAAATACCTACAGAAGAATGTCAAGGGAATGCTTTGTGTATTCATTGGGATCTGAGATACTCAAGAGTAATGTTGAAACTAGTGCATATATTTCAGGGTTCTTGATTACACTACCAACCTGTTGATGCAGTTAGCACCATTCAAATAACAATTATTTGAATAGAAGAATAAGAAATAAATATTGAACAAAATAGAGACGATTGGAATTGACACTCAGATACAAGGCATGTTACCTGCTATAAATCCATCTGAGCAATGGATTGAACCTTTGGGTGTGTGTCTGTTAAAAACTACAATGTCCATGACAAAGAATTAGATCACTAAACCAAAAGAATAAGACAATTAGGTAAAACAAATATTGTGATAGTTTAGAACCCTAAGCAATCTCAAAGTTTACTTCAATATTTATTCATTGATCCAAACCTCAGTCAGTTTAGGAACAATTTTTGGAAGACATTGTGATAGCTATTGAGGTGCACAGTAAGCCATTGCTCCCAGTAGCTGGACACCTAACTTATGTAACAGAACAATGATCAAAATAGAGCAATGATCAAATAGTGCAGATAATACAAGTTCCAGCTAGGGATCAAAATCCAAACCCCTAATTTAGGAAAATTAGCGCCTGCGCACAAACAAAAATAAAATTTTTCATCTAGATGTGTATATAAAAATCCCATGAGTTCCATTGGGAAAATACTTCATTTGAAAACATATTTTCATGTGCTATAGTTAGAAATATGCAGGACTGTACAAGCACACCAAAAATTTAGCCATATAGAAAATAAGTGTTTATGCCATAACTGTTGTGTTGTTAAAGGATGCGAGTTATATGAAAAAAAACAAGAAAAAAAGATCAATTGTTTCAGTTCCACCACCTGTAGTTAAATAATAAATTTTTCCTACATCTCCACCAGCTATTGCATAAGAACAACACTTAAAAAATGCTGCCATGTAAAATAATACAAGATAATTTTATTAATATCCAACAAATGACCACAAAAGTAGGTAAAATGGACTAAGATAGCACATCTAGTTTAGGTACAAAGTAGAAGTGTAAAAGAATCTCCTCGAACAATTTTGAAAGCATAAAAATATTAAGGTCTACAAGCAAACAAGAAATTAATTTCTAAATGTCTAGTTATGAGAGAGTGTAAGAGAAGAGAATGTGCACAGACAATAAAGATGATTGAGACTGGAAATATAAGTTATTAGTAAAACAGAGAGGACGAATAGGATGTCAAGGGCTGCTATAGGGATAAACAAGGAGGCTCAGATATGGCCTTGCCCTTAACTTCATCAACCATTGTGAATGGACTGATCCATTGGTGGATGATATCCTACAGGGAGTGACCAATGCTCAAAGGCACCTACCATATATCATTGGTGGTAACACAAAATGGAGGAAGTCCATTTCTTCTAGCAGTCAAGGCCGTGGTCATATGGAGTAAAAAACCTGATGGATATGTACGTATCAACAAACACTATAAGATCCAACAATTAGAAAAATTGGTTGAACATACACCCAAGGCATAGTTCTGATGGGGAAGGTTTGATCATGGGTTCAAATCAAATTAACTGACTCAGAATAGCTGCCCTCTATCCAAATGTGTCGAGGAAGGAGAGGGGATTACACAAGGATTTTCTTTCAAAACAAAAAGCCATTGCTACTGTAACTATACAGTACCACAATCAACACTTTGCAACAATTAACCATGTGCTAATCTATAATTCTAAACTCGAACACATATGCATGAAAGAAAATATGAAGTTGCGTCAGATTACATGAGTGAACATCAGAGAGTTTGGAAGATTCAAATGGATGACCCTCGCATAAACCTAGCAGACCTCTGGACGAAGCCCTAGAATTCTTGTTGTAAGAGGAGGGTCCTGAAGCGGAATGTAGAGTCTTGAAGGGTACACTGTGGGACAAGCTATGTTGTAGAGGCCAAAGTGAAGTAATCATACCTACGCTAAACTCAAAGACATGAGTCACCAAGAAGTACAACATGCCAATGGAGTTGTCCCTAAAGCACAACTGAATGGTGATCCTGCACAAGATGCCAGCAAGATCTAGAGGATCTGATTTTTAGCATTTTAGAACACAATTTGATTTTTAATGTTTTAGATAGTTGTATTATATAGTGTAGCTGAGACATTAAGAGTATCAATTTTCTGTGTGATTATAGACTACATGATTAATTATACTATCTGGTTGCTCAAACTCAGTTAAGATTGAAACTTTGGGACTAAAATGATTTTTTCGTTACATTGTTGACTGGGAAACATATTCTGTATTGAAGTGTTATCTGATGAATTACTGACTATGGCTCTAATAAAGTTGTTACCTTGTGAATTGTTAAGAGGAAAATGTTGAAAATTACCTAATTGTGTGAGAAACCCTCGGGAAAAATTACCCTAGCACTCTACAATGGTATCATAGGAAAAGTGATGTAGGGGCATTAGACACTAGCCAGCAATGTAGGAGGATTTTCCACATGTTGTGGCTAGAAGGGTTCGAAATTATTTAAATTTGTAACAGCAAGGTATTAACACCTTAGCTGTCTGTTGCGGTTAGGAGTAGTTCAATAGCTATATAAGTCGAATAGTTTTGGTTTTGTTCATCTGTTCTGTTTCTGTTGTCAGAAATTATGTAATTAGGCTTTTATGTTTAGAATAAAAACGGTCCACAGAGAGGAACCGAGGAGTCATGCGGTGAAATATATATTGTAATCCCGGACATAGTGAAAGGGGGGATTTTGACAGTGAAAGATTGAATTAAGAAACTGTATTCTCTGTTGAATAAGAATTAGCCTTATTTCCTATCTGTGTGTATGTATCGACATTCTCCGAAGAATGATTCTTTTGAATTGAGAACTCTTTGCATAAATTGAAGAAGAACAATTGTTGTGTTAAATCTACTGTAGCCCTCTCTGTTTGTGGTTGAGTTTCGGTTCTCAGTAATTAATCTGAACGTGTCAAATTGATATAGAACCCCTGTAAGAGGCTTAGAGTGAGTCCGTTGGTTGAGTGAGTTTGTAGTGGTTCTCAGCCCAAGTGAGGGATATTGAGCCTTTGTATAAGGTGTCGAGATCTGTGTGTTGGAACAAAGCTTTATAGGAGTGAAAACCTACCATACTTCATTTTCCCAAAGAACATTGAACTCTGTTGAAGGCGGAAAACCCTGCCAATTGAAGAAATTAACTTGTTTCATCGTTAGTCGAGCGATATTGTTTGAGGCTAGACCCGGAGTTAATGAGATGGAGTTTGTACAAAGAAATGCATTAACCATAGTAAAACTCTAGTCATGCATTGTTCTAATCCTAGAGTGGGTTTCAGAGCCCATTACCGCTCACGTCACGTTGCCTTTGGCCCGGAGCGAAACCATTGAAAAATAACGCGATCCTATTATATGTTGCCACGTCACTGGGGTAATACCGCCCCCATCGCATTTTTTTTATGTGTTAAGGTCCGAAGGGAAAAATAACACGATATTGTTGTGCGTCATCTGATTTGGAGGCCAAGAGATCTAACGATAATCACGCGTTCAACTACACAGAAGTTAACTCCAGGTAAAGACCGAAGGTTTTGTGTTGATTTAACACTGTTTAATTATGATGGATGTGTGGGGCCTGTGAACCACCATACAATATGAATGTTGTGTTAATGTTATAACCCATGGTCGAATGTTATAGGCGTTGTGCATATGTTTAAAGTTGTCGAACCATTGGTTTAACGTTAAGTGATAAGGTTGGAGTATGAAAGCGTTTTGTTATATTATGTTCAAACCTTATAGAGTGGGTTAAGTTGTGAGTCGGGCTAATACATTTGATAAAATGTACAAAGGGAAGGCTCCAAATATATATTAAGGTCTTTATAAACAAGGGACCAAGGTTATAATACAAAGTATATATATTATAGTCCTGAGCGTGAAATAAATAAAAAAAATACAAAAGGCTCTATTGTTCGGGGTTTACATAAGGATGGTCAAATACATTCATTAATCAATTTTCAAGAATTTGATAAATGAATCAGAAAGAAGAAAATAAATTAGACTTCCTTGGTTTGAGTAGAAGCCTGTATTGAGTGAAATTATTGACACAAAGAGAGACCAGCTCTCCTTAGTGCCTGGATTCAAAATTTTGCTGTCAAAAAGTCCTGCCAGTGGAGATGGCATTTGAAAATTTGAAAAATGGAACCAACGAAAGCAAATTTTTGGGAAAACTATGTAGAGTTTTGGGAGAAGCAAGAAAAGTCTTGGAGGATGCTAGAAAAGCAACACGCAGAAAGAATCATAAAATTAGAAGGATTTAAATTTCGTAACATCTAAGAAGAACAAAATGGGATGACTTCTGAAATAGTGGCAGGAAAAACAAGTCAAGCGACACTGATCATAATCTCAAGCTTGAAAAAAATGGTATAAGAAAGGTTGAAGCAAAGATGAAAGCATGGAAATGACTATATCCCCCTAAACGGGAGGAAAATCCTAAAGAAGACACCATGGCTAGAGGTAGCAGTTCTGAAGGTGTAAGAAGTCAGTGAAATCTCAGAGAACAGGATGGAATTCCCAAGGAAGGGAATACTCTTTCTGATAGTAACATCCTTCCAATTTCAAATATGTAGGGAGGTAAAGATAATTGTGTCAGCAAGGACTCTCCATACACCTCTTGCAGTGATTCCTTACTGCACATCTCAACCTCAATTGCAAGAAAAAAGACCAAACGATCAAATATTAAGAATATTATAGGATCCACTATGAAGTTTCCAAACGATGATGAGCTTAGTGTAACGGAAATCAAATTTTATGAAGGGATGCCTTCAGGAAATAAACTATTAATATATTCAGATCATAAAAATTGTGTTGAAAAAGTATTAACTATGATGAACGATGGTTTACAAAGGATGCAGTGCCATGTTGCCAATTGAATAATAACAGTGGACAAAAGCATCTACTTTTAGGTTTTCAACTTTACATGACAAGAAAGTGACAAATGTAGCTGCCAGCAGGGGACAGTCTGATGACATTCAGGACCAAACATCCATATGAGAAACTAATGCACTTTATTTGGGTATTAGGAAGACATGTAGCCTCTTTCCAACATCTAAAATATCACAGAGAAATATATCGAAGTTATAGATAAATACAAAGAAAATGTTGAGTCAACTTATATGAAGAAAACCATCAAATTGGTTCTATGTTCAGAAAGCGAGCAATTGATCTAACTATGTTGTTGCATTGAAATCAAAACCTATGCAAGAAATACGTATCAGCAAAAAGGAGTAAGAATTTTATTGTATATATATTCAAAGAATTTCAATGCATCACTAGGATTCCTCTAATCCTTAAGCTTTGTTATTATGATTACAAAGAATTGAATGCTATATGATGCTATATTTATGATCTAAACTCATGTATACAAATGATGAATGTATAAATTTTTGAAGTGCATGTGTCATCAAATGAGGAAAGCCCTTGAAGCTCATCAATAATATGGTTGGACATAATCATATTTATCAATAATATGTTGATCAAACGAATATCCATAGTCTCATTATGATATCAGTGTAGCATCCATTCATTGTGATCTAATCGTGAGAAAACCCTTGATTTTATAACTTAAATGATAAACCCTTGTTTCCCAAATAGATTTATTTCCTAGAGTGATGAGTCTAGCTGAATTGGGCCCTGTCATGACTAGGCCACAATGGCATCCAGCCTAACAGGTGTTTTAAACCAAACAACACCTACACTGTCTATTGACACACAGGAATATGCACAGAAGACAATACACAGGAACAATTTCTTACCCTTAAGTTGCCCTTCTTCTTTACAGATCTATTGACATTAGCAAAGTGGTATTCTTGCATAATCCAATTAGTCTTGTTTCCTTTAGGTGCTTTTCTGACATAGACAACAACAACCTTCCTGATTCCAACACGCCTGTTGCTTCCCTTAGCAGTGATGGGTTTATCTGCACCTGTGGCTTTCAAGTATACTGAGCCAGTAGCACTGTTCGGTCGAGAACCATTTGGATACTTCCTGTCCCTGGGAGTGAAGAAATACCACTCCTTTTCTCCAAACGGTGATTTTTCTGCAAGAATTGGAAACGTGTATCAAACCAGAGAAAATACAATTTATAATAACTAAAAGAAAACAGGAATGAAAAACAAGCATTTTGCATTGCAGGAAAATGACATGGGCATAAATATGAAAGAACACTATAAAAATATGACAGAAGAAAACCCCTGCCCATATGACAGTCCATACCCACAAATAAAAATGAGATGATTCATTTTGAGATTGAAGGTTTCCATATCAAGCAAAGAGACATATCCAAGTATTAGTCCTAAGACATGAAAGGGCATTCATTTTCAAATTTGGGACATTAAAGAATTCATTTTTGAGAGGTATAGAAAACTCACACACATTTATGTAATGCCCATCTTACATTGGAAAAACCCCAAATTTAATAGATTAGCCTTTACAGGCAGTGTAACCTAAAAAGGGCATGCTCAGCAAGAACCAAACTCAACCAAAGTTGTATGTTTAAAAAGGAACAACATCAAGAAGGACTCGCAACAATATGAAAGATAGGCCTTGCTTCAGATTTTTGTTTGGTCAGATAATCCTTTGGAAGTCCTTAGCTCAGTTACTTCAATTTCATTTGAGGATCCAACATATTCTGCCTTAAGGGATCATTCTCTTACTACTGATGAGATAACATTACTATGAGATAATTTGCGGATTTTGGGGAAACACTAATTCAAGCTTTTGTTGAAGCGGTGTTTGCACATCTGGAAGGCCTTATCTCCTTAAGTGAAAAATAATTTTTGGGTGATGATGATGAGCGAATTTTGATTAAAATGGAGTAATTGCATTCTATTTATGAACGGAAAAATAAAAAACAAGGAAAGCACAACAATGATTAAAAATTAATCTAAGGGGACAGAACCAGAACAGTTTGTAGACAGCAGTTAAGATTTGCTTAACTTTCAAGACGGGATGAGATGCATTTTATGGAACTTCATTACCAAAAAAAAGTAGAGGAATTCATATCTCGAAATTAGCTTGTTGTATTCTTTGCAACAGAAGGAAGGATGTCATGCAAGGGACTCAACTCAAAGGAAACACTTGTAATCAAGCTGGTCTTTACATTCTTAGTTTCAAACGTAATTGATTCCTGAGAGATTCTTTTTTAGGTCAACACCACTCTTAATATTTATAAACGTGCTCGTGGGAATGTGTCAACACAATAGGTG